>WNWK01014550.1:0-50928 GCA_009830355.1 Cherax destructor | reverse complement strand
TAAAGAATCTAGCAGAAACCCTCTGGCAGCTTAGCCTAAGTCTAGCAGAAAAACATCTGGCAGCTTGCCTAAGTCTGGGCCAACATCTGGCAGCTTACCCTAATCTAGCAGTAACAACATCGGGACCCCCCAAAGTCGAAAAACTTGGGCGCTTAGCCTAAGTCTAGCATAACAACATCGGGCAGCACCCTAAGTCTACAGTAAAAATCTGGCACTTAGCCTAAGTCTAGCAGTAACAAATCTGGCAGCTTAGCATAAGTCTAGCAGTAACCTAAACAGCCTAAGTCTAGCAGTAACATCTGGCAGCTTAGCCTGTCTAGCAGTAACAACATCGGGCAGTCAACTGACTGCAAGATGTTGATTTTCCATATTGATTAACGTGATATATTTAATTATAAAAAGTGAGAACACAGTCTGAGTATTAAAGAACTTTTTCGGTCTCAGACCGAGTTAGTAAATGTTTAAAAAGAAATCTAGAAATCGTCACATCATACTCTTGATTGGATAAATATAGGTATATAAAATGTCACTTGCATATATTAAGTCGGACAGCTTTAACTATTTCAACATCCAGAAGAGCAGTCAATAGCCATAAACGTCGTAAGCTCCTCTCTTCTATGTGCGGGTTATGTGTGTATTGTTCCAGTCACGGTATTGTGCCTTTTTTGTTATATACGAATTTGTCAAAAACACAAATAAAAATCTTTTAAGGAAGGGGGTATTTCCTATGAGGAGAGATCAAGGGGACTGAGCCTGAACGAGAAGACTATGGGTGATAAGATAACAACGTACAGTATATACTGAGAAGTGAACACGGACATATTGTTCACGATAAGAGAAACAGGAAATGGAACAGCCACGACTGGACAGTGGAGTGGTAGAAGCAGGATCTATACTTAGATTAAAGGAGAGGTAAGATAAGTCTCTCAAAGCCAGGAGTGAACCAGGTAGGCCAGAGAAAAGGCGGGGGCCAGGAGCTGAGACTCGACCCCTGCAACCACATAAATGAGTACATACAGGTGAGAGCGCACACACACACACATATATATATATATATATATATATATATATATATATATACACACACACACACACACCCACCTCTCCCTATCCCTCTCCCTCTCCCTACCTCTCTCTCTCACTCCCCCTCTCCCTCCCTCTCTTTCTCCCACCCCCCTATTCCACCCTCTCTATCTCTCTATCTCCCTCCATCTCTCTACCTCCCTCTCTCTCCCTTTACCTATCTCTCTACCTCCCTCTCTCTCTCCCTCTCCCTCTCGCTCTCTTTCTCTCTCCCTCTATCCACCCTCTTCTACATTTCCTCTAAGCTATCTCTCTCCCCCTCACCCCCATTCCTATCCTTTCTCCGTTTCTCCCTCACCCCCTTCCCTACCCCTCTTCTTTCTCCCTTCTCCTGACACCTCAATACATCCACAGGGGACTCAGTGGGAAGATGGGTGGCTCAGAGAGGGCGTCAACAAGGAGGAAGATGGCCGATCAGGGAAGGCAACAGTGGGAGGAGGAAATTTCTAGAAGGGAGAAGGAATGGGAGAGGAAGTTATTGGTGATCACCGAGGAGCTCAATGAAAGGGAAAAGGAATGGGAGAGGAAGCTATTGGTGATCAGCGAGGAAATGGAGAAGAGGATAGCTGAAGAGAGTAGAAAATGGGTAATGCAAGCCAAAAAAGCAGAAGCCAAGATCCAGACCCTAGAAGAGAAGCTGCAGGGACTGACACAGAATAGAGACAACAGTACCTGGCAGGAAACGACGCTTGGAGCTTGTGCACCAGGCACAGACAAAGGGAATGAGGAGAAAGGAGGAGAACTTGTGTATGCACAGGCACTGGCAGTCACACATGGGGCCCGAAGCAAGACGAGCAGGATAACAACACACGAGAGGGATATAGAAAAAGCAGCCAGGGTCAAGAAGAGCACCACAGGAACAACGAATGGGAGCACAGAAATAACATATGAGAGGGTAGACAAAGCAGCAGACACGCTAAACACGGAGACCCCAACAACACACTGCAGCGGACAGGGACGTATGAGCAGACCGGACACACAAAGGAACACGGGGAATACATCCATGACAGCACCGAGAGAGGCTAATGCACCTTTGACAAGGCAATGGGAGACACAGTGGGAGGAGGAAAGGGAGAAGTCGATCTTTATTTATGGCCTGAAGGAAGTCGAAGGGGACACCCACGACAGAAGGAAACAGGAGGAGAAAGAAAAGATCGATGGTATCATGCTAGCAACAGAGGGAGACTCATCCCAAGTGACAAATTTTCGGAGAATCGGGTGGTACACAAAGGGAAGAAATCGACCCCTCAAGGTAATATTCAAGGCAGAATCAGCCCGCACCATGATCCTGCAAGAGAAAGCTCGGCTGAGGACGAACCAGGGGTACCGGAATGTATACCTGGATCGGGACAGAATGGAGGAAGAAAGGGAGGCCCAGAGGGAGAAGATAAGAAGGAGAAGAGAGGAGGGAGGGGAGACAGCGAGATACGGAGGACACCAAGACCAAGCAGGACAAACACACACACTGGAAGTACCCTCAGCGGGCCTCAAATCATAAACAACCCACGACAATCATACACTCTAGCATCACACCCACTTATCAGGCCCCCTGTCCCCACCCTAGCAAAAGAAAACCCACCGTCACAGTTACCCCCACCCCCACCTCAAACTCCACCCCACCTGCCCATACCCCAACCATACAATCACCCCCACCCATGCTGCAACCCCCTGCGGGCACCCTGCCCACACCCCCAACCCACCAAGATCTCCCCAGGGCCACAGTATTGGAAACAAGGTTGAAGGTTTGGTACACAAACGCGGATGGAATTACGAATAAGTATGAAGAGTGGAATGAAAGAATAGATGAGGCATCCCCAGACATCATAGCGGTCACAGAAACTAAACTAAATGAGACAGTAACAGATGCAATCTTCCCACAGGGATATCAGATCCTGAGGAAAGATAGGAAGAGCAGGGGGGGGGAGGAGGGGTAGCAATGCTTGTAAGGCACCGTTGGAGATTCGAGGAAATGGTAGGAGTGGAGGTGGGTAGAGAATGGGACTTCATAGTAGGTACCATCCAGTCTGGGGAGCATAAGATAGTCATTGCAGTTATGTACAACCCACCACAGAACTGCAGGAGGCCAGGAGAAGAATATGATGAGAACAACAGAGCGATGGTGGACACCCTGGCGGAGGTGGCAAGAAAAGCACACATGAGCAGAGCGAAGCTACTGGTCATGGGGGATTTCAACCACAGGGAGATCGACTGGGAGAACCATGAACCACGTGGGGGTCCAGAAACTTGGAGAGCCAAGATGATGGACGTGGTACTGGAAAACTTGATGCACCAACATGTCAGGGACACGACCAGAGAGAGAGGAGAAGATGAACCAGCAAGACTGGACCTTGTATTCACCCTGAACAGCTCAGATATTGAAGACATACTGCACGAGAGCCCCCTGGGAGCCAGTGACCATATGGTGCTTAGCTTTGAGTACATTGTAGAGCTACAGGTGGAGAGGGAAAACAGTACCGATAGAGACAAACCAGACTTTAAAAGAGGAAACTACACGGGCATGAGGATTTTCCTGCAGGACGTTCAGTGGGAAAGGGAAATGGAAGGACTGACAATAAATGAAATGATGGAATACGTAGGGGCAAAGTGCAAGGAGGCAGAGGAACGGTTTATACCCAGAGGCAAAGGATTAAATGGGAAGGCCAGAAGGAGCCCCTGGTTTACCCAAAGGTGCAGGGAGGCAAAGACTCAGAGTATCAGAGAATGGAAACGGTACAGAAGGCAAAGAACTCAAGTAAACAAAGAGAGTAGTAGAAGAGCTAGAAACGAGTATGCACAAGTACGGAGGGAGGCCCAGAAACAGTACGAAAATGACATAGCATCGAAAGTTAAGTCCGACCCGAAACTGATGTACAGTCACATCAGAAGGAAGACAACAGTCAAGGACCAGGTGATAAGGCTGAGGAGAGAAGATGGGGAACTCACAAGTAATGATCAAGAGGTATGTGAGGAGCTCAACTTGAGGTTTAAGGAAGTATTCACAATGGAGGAAGGAAGGCAGCTGGGTAGACAGGACGTGGTTCGTCACCAACAAGGGATGTACCAAGTGCTAGAGGGCATACACACAACTGAGGAGGAAGTGAAGCAGTTACTCAGTGACCTCAATACTTCAAAGGCGATGGGTCTGGACAATATCTTCCTGTGGGTTCTCCGGGAAGGAGCTGAGGTACTGAGTGTGCCACTTACCATAATATTCAACATATCCCTTGAAACTGGGCAGCTACCTGAGGTATGGAAGAAGGCCAACGTAGTCCCCATTTTTAAAAAAGGAGACAGAAAAGAGGCACTAAACTATAGACCGGTGTCACTTACATGTATAGTGTGCAAAGTCCTGGAGAAAATCATCAGGAAAAGAATGGTGGAACACCTTGAACTGAACAGGATAATAAACACCAGACAGCACGGATTCCGGGAAGGCAAATCCTGTGTAACAAACCTCCTAGAGTTCTATGATAAAGTAACAGAGGTAAGGCAGGAGAGAGAAGGGTGGGTTGATTGCATTTTCCTGGACTGCAGGAAGGCCTTCGACACAGTTCCTCACATGAGATTAGTAAAGAAGTTGGAAGAACAAGCAGGTATAACAGGAAGGGCACTGGAATGGATCAGGGAATACCTCAAAGGGAGGCAACAACGGGTCATGGTGCATGGTGAGGTATCACAGTGGGCGCCTGTGACGAGCGGTGTACCGCAGGGGTCAGTCCTAGGACCAGTGTTATTCCTGGTATATGTAAATGACATGACGGACGGGATAGACTCAGAAGTGTCTCTATTCGCGGATGATGTGAAAATAATGAGGAGAATCACATCGGAAGAGGACCAGGCAGGGCTGCAAACAGACCTGGACAAGCTCGACATCTGGTCTAGCAATTGGCTTCTTGAATTCAATCCCTCCAAATGCAAAGTCATGAGGATCGGAGAAGGGCAAAGAAGACCGCTGACAGAGTACAAGCTAGGCGGACAAAGGCTACAAACCTCGGCAAAGGAGAAAGACCTTGGAGTGAGTATAAAGCCAAGCACGTCTCCGGAGGCACACATCAACCAGATAACTGCGGCAGCATATGGGCGACTGGCAAACCTAAGATTAGCGTTCCGTTACCTTAACAAGGAATCGTTCAAGACACTGTATACCGTGTACGTCAGGCCCATACTAGAATATGCAGCACCAGTCTGGAACCCACACCTGGTCAAGCACGTAAAGAAACTAGATAAAGTGCAAAGGTTTACGACAAGGTTAGTTAAACAACTCAGGGGTCTGTCTTATGAAGAAAGATTGAGGGAAATAGGACTAACAACACTGGAGGAAAGAAGGGTCAGAGGAGACATGATAACGACATACAAAATACTGCGGGGAATTGACAAGGTAGATAGTGACAGGATGTTTCAGAGAGGGAACACAGAAACAAGGGGACACAACTGGAAGCTGAAGACTCAGATGAGTCAAAGGGATGTCAGGAAGTATTTCTTCAGCCACAGAGTAGTCAGGAAGTGGAATAGTCTAGAGAAAGATATAGTGGAGGCAGGAACCATACATAGTTTTAAGACAAGGTATGATAAAGCTCATGGAGCAGGGAGAGCAGAGACCCAGTAGCAGACAGCGAAGAGGCGGGGCCAGGAGCTGAGTCTCGACCCCTGCAACCACAATTAGGTGAGTACAATTAGGTGAGTACACATATACACACAGTAAAGAACTAGGTAATCAGGCTGAAGAAGGAAGGAGGGGAGCTAACAAGGAATGACCAGGAAGTCTGTGAGGAGCTCACCAGAAAGTCTGTGAGGAGCTCACCAGGAAGTTTGTGAGGAGCTCACCAGGAAGTCTGTGAGGAGCTAGAAGCAGTAGAGTGCACCAGCGAGAGTTGGACACCATACAACTGGGGAAGAGGTAAAGAATCTACTGTGTGAGCTAGACACCTCGAAGGCGGTGGAGCCATATAATATCTTTCCGTGCGTTCTGAGAGAGGGAATAAGAGGTACTGTGTGTGACACACAGCAACAATCTTCAACAAGTCTATCGACACAGGACAACTGTCAGCGGTGTGAAGACAGCAAATGTATTCCCAATTTTTAAGAAAGTAGGTGAATAGGGGCCAAAGATGTAAGGAGATTCGCCCATATGTGTCTACTAGGTTGAGAGGCAAGGTCTCTACCACCAAATCATGTATTGATGGCACACCAGGAAAGGACTGCACGGGCTCTCTCAGCCAACCCTCGTGGGCGTAATGTTACCCACAACTCATAATAAGTTTTAATACGCCAACTATTGCTCCAGTTGGGGAATTTCTATTTACGAGTGATCCAGGACACCGTTGGAGAACCTATCAGAACCCTAGCACTCATCAGAAGACAAAGACTATTGGATTATTGTCCGGGAGGGTTAATAACCCAGGATAAGTGAATGAAGTCATTGTGGCTTGTTTCCATTGTGATCTTGGGTCTTCTCCATTATGTGACACACCACAGTCATTTAACACCCAGGTACCTATTTACTACTGGGTGAACAAAAGTATCTGGTATACTGAAATATGCTCAACGTCTTCACCCAACCCAGGGATTGAACCTAGGTCTTTTGGTTATGAGTCGGTTGTGGGCAATGATAACGTGTTTACCCACTCCCGAGGGGACAACATATCTTCCAAATGTCTGGACTGTGCATAAGTTAACACATATAAATAGGTTTGTATTTAGGCTTTGCGTTTAAACTTTTTTTTTCAATGGTTTTGTGGGCATATATGGTATGGGCATATATAAAGTACATTACGTAGATTGAACCTAGAATAACTAAATAATATAAGACTGTGACTTTTTACATTGGCTTCCATTAAGGCTTGCTCTTAATATCAGTCCTTATTATACCATCAATGTTGGTATAGAGAGAAAAAAAAATCCGGTTTAGGCTTGAAGTTGCACGTTATCTGTCTCTCTCTCCTATCAAGGGAAGGAAATCCCGGAGGGGTTGGGTTGTGTGCGCAGAAATTAAACGTGGGCTGCTGCGCAGGTATATCTGCGTCCACCACCGTAGCAGACAACGTTAGTAATCAACAGTCGCGGGAGTGAGGAGGACGGTTCTTTGATTGATCCAACCACCCTGACTGGGATATACGTTTTACATTGGTAAAGATTTGCTTGCACCTCATCCACTTAGACTTAGTGCCCTCAGTGTTTGTTTGAGTGACCAACATGATTGTTAAGGCTGAGGGCACTGGGGAACTGCCGCAAGAAAAAGAACCCACCATGGCTATCTCCTCGTCACTTATACAGCTGCTGCGCTCTTGTAATTCTTTCCTGGTGCAAGGTATGTTTATGTGAAATTACTATATAGTTATAATCTCTTTTACAATAGTGAATCAACAAATATTCCTGGTGGAAATTACTTGAGGCAGCCTCCGTTCTTGCCATTAGGTTATAATTTCTAGCAGGTTCTCTCAAGTTGACTTCGCTCCACTGTGACATTGATGTTTTGCAATAAGTATTAGTTAACATCAGCAAGGTCCTGGAAAAAAACAGTAAATTTATATGTGATGCTGTGTAGATCTTCCCTCCTGGGAGTAAAATGTTAACAAATATATAACAAATGCTATAGTGAATATGAATGTGATTATTAGCATTATTGATTTATTTGACAATATTTTAAAATGAGTAGATTGTGTAAGGAGAGTAATATCGTGAAAGTAACAGCCGGTATTACCTTAATTACGTGCTTCCCACGGCAACTACAAAATGACACTACCTCATATCATCGCCGGTCGCTAATTACATCTCCGTTCCTTATATCATGTATATTATTAATTTCTAAAATGTATCAAACACGTTGAAACTTGTGTACAATATAAGTGTCTAGTTTATATTTGTTCTGTTTGTTAGATGGTAGAAAAATGGATATGCCAATATTAGGTAATTAAAGAACCCATCCTGCCTTGTGAATTCATCACTCACTGACCTAGTCATCACCACAAAGTTATCTTTAAAATATTGCATATCTACTGTACTCCTTGCACTGTAAGATAAATCATGACAAGTTAAATTATTATTTCTCTAATGCCAAGTGCATTAAGCAGTTTAAATCTCTGGAGTGTGGAGATATTTACGTGTATCTAAAGAGTGTGCTATGCATTTTGAAGTTGTCTTTTTTTAGTAAATGGTGACACGTACAAATGAAACCAGTTACATGTATAAACTTAAATTGCAAACAATTTCAGCATACATTTTTTACTAACAAATTAAAACAAATACACAGTACATTGTGTATTGAGCTTGATATAACTGAATTCAAGGGCAGCGTCTTTTTTAATTTTTCTTTATTATAACTGCATTGTGCTATTACACTGATCCATATGACATTTTACAAGGTTAGCAAAAATGTTTTGTCTATCCCACCTATCACGCAAGACAGTGTTTCCTGTCATACTCCATCACACAGGACCAAGAGCACAACTGGGTGAACAACCGAACACAAAACTGGTTTCAGGTGAGGTAATGAAATCTGTCATCCTGATCTTGGAGATTACAGTAGATGAATTAGGATATTGTCGAGCATTCCGCTGTTCACTGACTACGGCAGCTTGAAACTAAAGTTTTATTACTTTTCATTACAAAGAAATGAGCATTTTGGATGCACATCTAATTGTACCCATTTTTAGTACATGAGAATTTAGTCAGCAAGAAATTGAAAGCAGTGGATGGTAATGTGGTAGTGTAGTGTGATGCCTGAGAAATTATCAGGAAGATAGACGATTGCTTTTGCAATTCAGTGATGCCTTATGAGAAGAGATTAGAGATGACTTCATCGGCTATTCGGAGATGTGTTATGGGATGGGATTAGCAAGATAGATGATTGCAGCGACCATCCGTTGATACGTTGTGCGTGGGAATTAATGAGACGAGATTGCATCAGCCATCTGTTGATACATTAAGGGAGGAAATTAGTGAGGTAGATTATTACATCACCGTTCCGTTGATACGGTAGGGCAGGGGATTGACTGACAGGCGTGTCGTGGCCTGTGCTTGAAGGCCCTACTAACTTAACTGCACTCATCGCTGCCAACTCAGCAAGTAACGTTGAATTATTATTTCTAATTAATTGCTCTTGAATATAAGTTCATCTTAACGTGAGAATTACCTTTTGCTTATATTTTTCTTAAATTTAATGTTTAAATACAATCTATTTAATGTTGATTAATGTCTTTAATTGATAATCAGATGTTCTTTGCTATTGCCGAGTTTTTCTTCTTTTTTTTAGGGTCCATTGTTAATCATATTAATTCGTATTGATATGGTTGAACCTAAAATAAATATCGTGTAAATTGTATGTTGTTATTTTATGACAACACCATTGTTCAATCTAGGCATTTTGGCTGTGATATAATCCAAGTACTGTAGTTCTCGTTTGCCACGATATACTCATAATAAAAGTGAATCTGTATGCATTGTTCAGTTATTAAATTTAGTTATAAAACTGTAAAACCCTTCAATATGTGACATACATAACAAAAAGCAAAGATTTTTTTCCAGTTAGAATTAATGGTAGTGCGTATCTTCATTCGATATATAATTTTGTAATATTTTACCGTCCATCGTGTTCATGTAGCCTTGTTATCTGTGTTACCTTGTTATCTGTGTTCATGTAGCCTTGTTATCTGTGTTCATGTAGCCTTGTTATCTGTGTTCATGTAGCCTTGTTATGTGTTCATGTAGCTTTGTTATGTGTTCATGTAGCTTTGTTATGTGTTCATGTAGCTTTGTTATCTGTGTTCATGTAACCTTGTTATGTGTTCATGTAGCCTTATGTGTTCATGTAGCCTTGTTATCTGTGTTCATGTAGCCTTGTTATCTGTGTTCATGTAGCCTTGTTATATGTGTTCATGTAGCCTTGTGTGTTCATGTAGCCTTGTGTGTTCATGTAGCCTTGTTATCTGTGTTCATGTAGCATTGTTATCTGTGTTCATGTAGCCTTATGTGTTCATGTAGCCTTGTGTTCATGTAGCCTTGTTATCTGTGTTCATGTAGCCTTGTTGTGTGTTCATGTAGCCTTGTTATCTGTGTTCATGTAGCCTTGTTATCTGGGTTCATGTAGCCTTGTTATCTGTTACCTTGTTATGTGTTCGTGTAGCCTTGTTATGTGTTCATGTAGCCTTGTGTGTTCATGTAGCCTTGTTATCTGTGTTCATGTAGCCTTGTTATCTGTGTTCATGTAGCCTTGTGTGTTCATGTAGCCTTGTGTGTTCATGTAGCCTTGTTATCTGTGTTCATGTAGTCTTGTTATCTGTGTTCATGTAGCCTTGTTATCTGTGTTCATGTAGCCTTGTTCTGTGTTCATGTAGCCTTGTTATCTGTTACCTTATGTGTTCATGTAGCCTTGTTATCTGTTACCTTATGTGTTCATGTAGCCTTGTTATGTGTTCGTGTAGCCTTGTGTGTTCATGTAGCCTTGTGTGTTCATGTAGCCTTATGTGTTCATGTAGCATTATCTGTGTTCATGTAGCCTTGTTATCTGTGTTCATGTATCCTTGTTATGTGTTCATGTATCCTTGTTATGTGTTCATGTAGCCTTGTGTGTTCATGTAGCCTTGTTATCTGTGTTCATGTAGCCTTGTTATCTGTGTTCATGTAGCCTTGTTATCTGTGTTCATGTAGCCTTGTTATCTGTGTTCATGTAGCCTTGTTATCTGTGTTCATGTAGCCTTGTTATCTGTGTTCATGTAGCCTTGTTATCTGTGTTCATGTAGCCTTGTTATCTGTGTTCATGTAGCCTTGTTCTGTGTTCATGTAGCCTTGTTATCTGTGTTACCTTATGTGTTCATGTAGCCTTGTTATCTGTGTTACCTTATGTGTTCATGTAGCCTTGTTATGTTACCTTGTTATGTGTTCGTGTAGCCTTATGTGTTCATGTAGCCTTGTTATCTGGGTTACCTTATGTGTTCATGTAGCCATGTTATCTGTGTTACCTTATGTGTTCATGTAGCCTTGTTATCTGTTACCTTATGTGTTCGTGTAGCCTTGTTATGTGTTCATGTAGCCTTGTTGTGTTCATGTAGCCTTATGTGTTCATGTAGCCTTGTTATCTGTGTTCATGTAGCCTTGTTATCTGTGTTCATGTAGCCTTGTTATGTGTTCATGTAGCCTTGTTATCTGTGTTCATGTAGCCTTGTTATCTGTGTCCATGTAGCCTTGTTATCTGTGTTCATGTAGCCCTGTTATCTGTGTTCATGTAGCCTTGTTATCTGTGTTACCTTATGTGTGCATGTAGCCTTATGTTACCTTGTTATGTGTTCGTGTAGCCTTGTTATCTGTTACCTTGTTATCTCTGTTCATGTAGCTTTGTTATCTGTGTTACCTTATGTGTTCATGTAGCCATGTTATCTGTGTTACCTTATGTGTTCATGTAGCCATGTTATCTGTGTTACCTTATGTGTTCATGTAGCCTTGTTATCTGTGTTACCTTATGTGTTCATGTAGCCATGTTATCTGTGTTACCTTATGTGTTCATGTAGCCTTGTTATCTCACCTAATTGTGGTTGCAGGGGTCGATACTTAGCTCCTGTTATCTGTGCTCATGTAGCCTTGTTATCTGTGTTACCTTGTTATCTATGTTCATGTAGCCTTGTTATCTGTGTTACCTTGTTATCTATGTTCATGTAGCCTTGTTATCTATCTGTGTTACCTTAGTTTACAAGAAAGTGCAAGGATTATTGCTTCCGGTACGACAACTGCTGGGCTAATGCCATTGATGTTTCATCATGTTATAAGTGTGATATATTCATGCTCGTGCAGATGGCTTTAACGATAAGAACCTGGCTAAAACAAAACGCGCGCACGCAAACGCGCGCGCACACACGCATCTCCCCTATAACCTCATGACCCCGCTCAAGTGTTTTGGTGTATAACCAGTTCCATCTGGACACCAGCAGCCAGCGCGATCCAGACAAAAGCTGCTTTTTTTTTTAGTTGGTACAACTGTATCTTGATCTACTCGAGAACACTATCTGTTCTTGTATTTGCTACATGAATAAAGAAAGGCGCTGGTATATGTAACATAAGTAACCTGTTATATTATCACTGTTAGGTATCACTGAAGGGGTGGGTACCTATAAATGCTTTCCTCAGAATGTTAATTTTCATCATGAGAACGCCTCATCCAGGAAACTTCAAATTTTCATCACTGGCATATTGTAGCTAGGGAAAAGTTCATGAAACTGTTGGCATCCTATATTTAGGTGCCTTCTAGTTAATTTTATATAGACCATTGCTTATTAATACATTCAGTAATCAAACTTACGAGAATTGCTGACACTGCTTCCTCAGTTCACCTCATCTGGACAAATATAATAATAATCTTTATTTCTACAAGTACATGTACAAGGTATACAGGCCCAGCTGATGTCACTGACATACTATATAGAAAGCCCCTTGTTCAGAGAAATTCGGGCAAATTAGGTCAGTTTTATCCTCCGGATGCGACCCACACCAGTGGACTAACATCGAGGTACCTACTTTACTGATAGGTGAACATAGACAGCAGGTGTCTTAAGGAAACACATCCTAATGTACCGGAAGTACGAAAGGAGGCACTGGTCAGAAAATATCAACTATCGAACTTAAGGAATCATACAGGAGACAAGAAACACAGGAAGAACTTAGTCATAAATTAAATTGAAAGAAACCCAAAGTACTCCTTTTCCTTTGCCAGATCTAGGGCAAAAACAACATTCAGTATTGTACCCCTGCTTAGACGAGATGGGACTTACACAGATGACAGCAAAGAAGTGAGTGAGACACTGAGTCCCAGTATGACTCGCTGTTTAGTGAGCCGCTAACCAGACTAAGAGTCGACAATCTAAATGATTTTTTTATGACAGAGACTCAAAATTTGGTTAGTTAAAAAATTTAATATTATCCTAACACCACAAGACTTTGAAAAAAAAAAAAACAGTAAATGACATGCCATGCACCCAGGCCCAGACTTGTGGAACTCTGTGTTCATCAAGAACTGCAAGAAACCCCTTTCATGTGCCTTAAGCATTCCATGGAGAGGGACCATGGACACAGGGGTCATCCCACAGTCACTAAAAACAACAGATATAGACCCACTCCACAAAAAATCTTTGAAAAGGTTCTAAGAAGCAAAATCGCCACCCATTTAGATACCCATCAGTTGCACAACCCAGGGCAGCATGGGTTTAGAGCAGGTCATTCCTGACTATCTCAACTACTGGACCACTATGAGATGGTCATAGATGCTCTGGAGGATAAAATGCAGATGTAGTATACACAGACTTTGCGAAAGCCTTCGACAAGTGCAAGTGTCACTATCATGGTGTAATAGCACACAGAATACGTGATAAGAAATAACAGAAAAAGTTAATAGATTACCAATAGACCCGTGGCTGCCTTCAAGAAGGCACTGGACAGGCACCTAAAGTCAGTACCTGACCAGCCGGGCTAAGGTTTGTACCTCAGTTTGCGTGCTGCCAGTAGTAACAGCCTGGTTGATCAGACCCTGATCCACCACGAGGCCTGGTCTCAGACCGAGCCGCGGGGGGGTTGACCCCCGAAACCCTCTCCAGGTGTGGTCATTAGATGAGTTACAATGAGTACAAGAAAATCAGAAGTCATACTGTCAACTAGGTAGCTGTACCTAACGACAGATGCCAGTATGAGACCGTTAATGACAAACCTTCAACTCTACCTATCAACATAAGTGTTCCGTAGGGCAGCGTTAAATTAGTTTAATATCTTATTATGCACCCCATACCCATCCTGCAGCGTCCTCTTATTATTTCTCAACATCAGTGACCTTCCTAATGCCTCCCAGGAACTTAATCCACTGAAGTTTGCAGATGACAGTTTTAATCTCAAATCCAAAACTGGTTATCCTAAACAACACTATTAATTAATATACGTTTTGAAAATAATTTTATTTAATTTCCGTGGGATAACTTGAGAATGCCTCTTCTGACGAGCTTCAAACTTTCAAGACTGATGTATCCTACTTAGAACGAAGTTGGGTTATTGGAGTATGGAGATGCCGATTTGCCAATTCTGTTTTATAAAAAGGTGTATTTTCTGTAAAATTTGAGGATACCTGTTTTTGAACGGCTTCAACTTTTAATGGCTGGCGCGTCTTATGAAAAGGATGATGCCATTTGATTTTAGACTATACAATAAGTAGAAATGTGCCAATTTATTAACAGTTGATAAATTTAGAATTGTTGGATTCTGCACGATGACTGGAGAAATCGTCTTCAGGTCGGCGTCAAACTTTTAGAGCTGGTGTTTTCTTTCCCTCAGAGGAAGCTTAGCATTGTTTTTGGATTATGTAACTGTGTAATTTCTACAATTTATTAAAAAAATAATTTCCATACAGCGCGAGGCGGTGAATGAAGGCCTGATCCACCAGGGGCGTTGACCCACAGAACGCCCTCCAGGTATACAGTAACTGGATAATCTCTATTCTGATCGGCTTCGAAGGTTTGGATTCGTTTTGAGTTGTGTAGGTACCAGTTTGCTAATTTTATTGAAACTGAAATACTGGTTTTTGTGCGATAATTTATGAATGCCTCATTCAATCGGCTCCAAACATTCAACACCAATTACTTGAGAAAGCAGCTTCTGAGTGGCTTCAAACTTAGTGCTGATGTATTTTGGAATATTGGTCTCTGAAATATCTTAAATATTACTCCTCTGGTTGAATTTAAATTTTTTAAAGCTTTCTTGAAAGATTCGAATTTAGGCTTCATAGCTGTGCTACTTTGGTATCTTTATTGATTAAATTTGGTTATTAGTTTTATTCAATAACTTGGGAATGCCTCATATAATTGGCTTTAAATCTTCAACACTGATATTTAACTATTAGAAACTTGTGCCGCATTGTAGTTAGTATTCCTTCTAAGGAGGGGGGAGGGGGTTGTTGTTGTTGCTATTAGGATCGAAACTTCAAGAGACGGAAGCGTCGTAAACAGGGAAACATAAGGTCGCGGATGAGAGAGAGTGGCATAGTAGTGTTGATCATTCAGTGTTAAGATTTTGTTCGGATTTTTAACCTCTGAGGGTTAGTCACCCAGGATAACACAAGAAAATCAGTGCGTCATCGAGGGGGGCGGTCTTATTTCCATTGGGGTCCTCAATCTTGTCCCTTCAGGATGCGACCCACACCAGTCGTCGACTAACACCCAGGTATCTACTTGCTTGCCAGGTGAAAGGGACAACAGGTGTAAGGAAACATTCCCAATGTTTGTGCTCTTGCAGGGGATCGAACCAATGACAGTGTGTGAAGCGAGAGCGTTGCCTACCAGGCCACGGGACTCATTCGCCTTTTCGTGTATCCTGTCATCGTGTATCATGTCATCGTGTATCATGTCATCGTGTATCATGTCATCGTGTATCATGTCATCGTGTATCATGTCATCGTGTATCCTGTCATCGTGTATCATGTCATCGTGTATCATGTCATCGTGTATCATGTCATCGTGTATCCTGTCATCGTGTATCATGTCATCGTGTATCATGTCTTCGTGTATCATGTCATCGTGTATCATGTCATCGTGTATCATGTCATCGTGTATCATGTCATCGTGTATCATGTCATCGTGTATCCTGTCATCGTTTATCCTGTCATCGTGTATCCTGTCATCGTGTATCCTGTCATCGTGTATCCTGTCATCGTGTATCCTGTCATCGTGTATCATGTCTTCGTATATCATGTCTTCGTGTATCATGTCATCGTGTATCATGTCATCGTGTATCATGTCATCGTGTATCATGTCATCGTGTATCATGTCATCGTGTATCATGTCATCGTGTATCATGTCATCGTGTATCATGTCATCGTGTATCATGTCATCGTGTATCATGTCATCGTGTATCATGTCATCGTGTATCATGTCATCGGGTATCATGTCATCGGGTATCATGTCAGGGATAAGACGCCTGTAAGCATAATTATTTAACTTATAAAATACAGTTGTATTAATATAACAAGGTTTCTTTGTAAATCAGAATAAATTATGTGAATTCACTCCATTCACAAATACATCTATGGATGATTGAATCTGCAAGATACCCATAATTATGTTTCATGTGTGTCATCTTAATGCTATTAAATAAAAGGATATTGAGAAAAGTAGGTCAGCTGAGAAATGGGCTCAGGCATATGTTAAGATGTGCGCCGCCAACTATTTAGGTAGCTTTGTAGTTTTTGTTGGCGTGAAGGATGCTTATGATTCTTATTTAAAACCACCAGCATCACAACTTTTGTTTTGGTTCTCGTGTCCGTGCGCGCGCTTCTACATCTTGTATGTTTATTATTGACCCTATGCCCATCAAAACATTAGAGACACTTATTGTTAGCTAAGGAAATTACAGTAATAAGGAACTAGTTACAAACTTATTGATTCAGTATCAATAGTAGAGAGTTGTTTACAAAATGAATTCAGTCACTATATAAGAATTACAATAAAGCATATTCGGTGTTATGAGACACTAGTCTGTCTGGTTTAGCTCCTCTGTTAGTTGTGGATGTAGACGTAGTTGTTTACCATGACAAGCTGTTAAGGCGGTTTTTTTTCTCTCAGCAGTTCACCTTCACATTTTCACCACGGAAATACTTGCCGGGTCTATTCTGTGGTAAAGTATAACTGGAACCAAAATGATAGTTTTCAGATGTCATCTTCAAATAACATTTCCTCTCCCACCTATTCATAACAAATGTACTGTATTTTTTACTTAGGAATAATAATATATAAAGCTTATTTTGTAAAGATATTACTTCGTATTTTCAAAGGTTCTTAGGCCAAAACATCGGCAGTGGAAATGATTCGTGAACGTAATAGGTTAGTCAGGTTACCTTTGGACCCAGACGAGCAAAGCCACGTAACGGAAGTTGAGTTTGAAGGCCATTGGCCCGATGAAACTTTTTTTTTGTTACGTCATTGTAAGTCTCCCGATGATATTTTCCCGCCAACGAAAGTATGAAAACTATAAAATGAGGATGGGAGCAAACACACTAACGTAATTAAACAAGTCATCTCGTCCCAAGTTCCAGCGCTGGTGACTGATGTAACGTGTGATGAATTAAGACATCACCTCAGTTACGGGAAAGTAAGTTCAACTGTTGCCTCAAGTTTCAGCTTCTTGAATATCAGTAAGGTCTTGAAACAACTGCACACCAAAGTTTGTGAGCATATGGACACTTTGTATTAGTATTATTCGTAGTATATTAATATGAAGAGCTAATCCCGTGTGAGTCTTAGAGGCGCAACTAATGGTGGAAGCTTCGGCTTCCTTCCGGTGGAGGCTTGATTCTCCTTCCGCTAAGCAGGCAACAGGAACACTGCGCCCAGTCCAAGGCTTTCCGTCTAGGAAGATAAAAAACACTTTATAATTGTGAAGATCATGTTCGGAAATAAAATTCTAAAATTATGTTTATCGCTTTTAATATTGTTATACAATTATTATTATAATTATTGTTTATATAATTATTTTGTAAGTAGTAGTAATTTGGCAAGCGTTACGACCAGATATTGTCTGGAGACAGTACAGTGTTTCCCGAGAGACGTTCTAGTATACCTGGAGAGGGTTTCGGGGGTCAACGCCCCCGCGGCCCGGTCTGTGACCAGGCCTCATGGTGGTTCAGGGCCTGATCAACCAGGCTATTATTGTTGGCCGCACCTAAACCGACGTACGAACCATAGCCTGGCTGATAAGGTACTGACTTTAGGTGACTTGTCCAGCGCCTTCTTGAAGACAGCCACGGGTCTATTTGTAATCCCCCTTATGTATGCTGGGAGGCAGTTGAACAGTCTTGGGCCCCTGACACTTATTGTGTTGTCTCTTATCTTGCTAATGGCGTCCCTGCTTTTCATTGGGGGTATGTTGCATCGCCTGACGAGTCTTTTGCTTTCATAGGAAGTGATTTTCATGTGCAAATTTGGTACTAATCCCTCTAGGATTTTCCAAGTGTATATAATAATGTATGTCTCCCGCCTTCGTTCCCAGTAATTTAGGTGTTTCATCGTACGTGTGTGTGCCTTGAAGGTTCTCTATACATTTTCTAGGTCAGCAATTTCACCTGCCTTGAAAGGCGGTGTTTGTGTGCAGCAATACTCCAGCCTGACGTCAGGCTAGCCACTGTGTGCAGCAATACTCCAGCCTGACGTCAGGCTAGCCACTGTGTGCAGCAATACTCCAGCCTGACGTCAGGCTAGCCACTGTATGCAGCAATACTCCAGCCTGACGTCAGGCTAGCCACTGTGCAGCAATACTCCAGCCTGACGTCAGGCTAGCCACTGTGCAGCAATACTCCAGCTGACGTCAGGCTAGCCACTGTGTGCAGCAATACTCCAGCTGACGTCAGGCTAGCCACTGTGTGCAGCAATACTCCAGCTGACGTCAGGCTAGCCACTGTGTGCAGCAATACTCCAGCCTGAAGTCAGGCTAGCCACTGTGTGCAGCAATACTCCAGCCTGACGTCAGGCTAGCCACTGTGTGCAGCAATACTCCAGCCTGACGTCAGGCTAGCCACTGTGTGCAGCAATACTCCAGCCTGACGTCAGGCTAGCCACTGTGTGCAGCAATACTCCAGCTGACGTCAGGCTAGCCACTGTGTGCAGCAATACTCCAGCCTGACGTCAGGCTAGCCACTGTGTGCAGCAATACTCCAGCCTGACGTCAGGCTAGCCACTGTGTGCAGCAATACTCCAGCTGACGTCAGGCTAGCCACTGTGTGCAGCAATACTCCAGCTGACGTCAGGCTAGCCACTGTGCAGCAATACTCCAGCTGACGTCAGGGTAGCCACTGTGTGCAGCAATACTCCAGCTGACGTCAGGCTAGCCACTGTGTGCAGCAATACTCCAGCTGACGTCAGGCTAGCCACTGTGTGCAGCAATACTCCAGCCTGACGTCAGGCTAGCCACTGTGCAGCATACTCCAGCTGACGTCAGGCTAGCCACTGTGTGCAGCAATACTCCAGCTGACGTCAGGCTAGCCACTGTGTGCAGCATACTCCAGCTGACGTCAGGCTAGCCACTGTGCAGCAATACTCCAGCCTGACGTCAGGCTAGCCACTGTGTGCAGCAATACTCCAGCTGACGTCAGGCTAGCCACTGTGTGCAGCAATACTCCAGCCTGACGTCAGGCTAGCCACTGTGTGCAGCAATACTCCAGCTGACGTCAGGCTAGCCACTGTGGCAGCAATACTCCAGCCTGACGTCAGGCTAGCCACTGTGTGCAGCAATACTCCAGCTGACGTCAGGCTAGCCACTGTGTGCAGCAATACTCCCGCCTGACGTCAGGCTAGCCACTGTGTGCAGCAATACTCCAGCCTGACGTCAGGCTAGCCACTGTGTGCAGCAATACTCCAGCCTGACGTCAGGCTAGCCACTGTGTGCAGCAATACTCCAGCTGACGTCAGGCTAGCCACTGTGTGCAGCAGTACTCCAGCTGACGTCAGGCTAGCACTGTGCAGCAATACTCCAGCTGACGTCAGGGTAGCCACTGTGTGCAGCAATACTCCAGCCCGACGTCAGGCTAGCCACTGTGTGCAGCAATACTCCAGCTGACGTCAGGCTAGCCACTGTGTGCAGCAATACTCCAGCTGACGTCAGGCTAGCCACTGTGCAGCAATACTCCAGCTGACGTCAGGCTAGCCACTGTGTGCAGCAGTACTCCAGCTGACGTCAGGCTAGCCACTGTGCAGCAATACTCCAGCTGACGTCAGGCTAGCCACTGTGTGCAGCAATACTCCAGCTGACGTCAGGCTAGCCACTGTGTGCAGCAATACTCCAGCCTGACGTCAGGCTAGCCACTGTGTGCAGCATACTCCAGCCTGACGTCAGGCTAGCCACTGTGCAGCAATACTCCAGCCTGACGTCAGGCTAGCCACTGTGTGCAGCAATACTCCAGCTGACGTCAGGCTAGCCACTGTGTGCAGCAATACTCCAGCCTGACGTCAGGCTAGCCACTGTGTGCAGCAATACTCCAGCCTGACGTCAGGCTAGCCACTGTGTGCAGCAATACTCCAGCCTGACGTCAGGCTAGCCATTGTGTGCAGCAATACTCCAGCCTGACGTCAGGCTAGCCACTGTGTGCAGCAATACTCCAGCCTGACGTCAGGCTAGCCACTGTGTGCAGCAATACTCCAGCTGACGTCAGGCTAGCCACTTGTGCAGCAATACTCCAGCCTGACGTCAGGCTAGCCATGTGTGCAGCAATACTCCAGCCTGACGTCAGGCTAGCCACTGTGTGCAGCAATACTCCAGCTGACGTCAGGCTAGCCACTGTGTGCAGCAATACTCCAGCCTGACGTCAGGCTAGCCACTGTGCAGCAATACTCCAGCTGACGTCAGGTAGCCACTGTGTGCAGCAATACTCCAGCTGACGTCAGGCTAGCCACTGTGTGCAGCATACTCCAGCTGACGTCAGGCTAGCCACTTGTGCAGCAATACTCCAGCTGACGTCAGGCTAGCCACTGTGTGCAGCAATACTCCAGCTGACGTCAGGCTAGCCACTGTGTGCAGCAATACTCCAGCTGACGTCAGGCTAGCCACTGTGTGCAGCAATACTCCAGCTGACGTCAGGCTAGCCACTGTGTGCAGCAATACTCCAGCTGACGTCAGGCTAGCCACTGTGTGCAGCAATACTCCAGCTGACGTCAGGCTAGCCACTGTGTGCAGCAATACTCCAGCTGACGTCAGGCTAGCCACTGTGTGCAGCAATACTCCAGCTGACGTCAGGCTAGCCACTGTGTGCAGCAATACTCCAGCTGACGTCAGGCTAGCCACTGTGTGCAGCAATACTCCAGCTGACGTCAGGCTAGCCACTGTGTGCAGCAATACTCCAGCTGACGTCAGGCTAGCCACTGTGTGCAGCAATACTCCAGCTGACGTCAGGCTAGCCACTGTGTGCAGCAATACTCCAGCTGACGTCAGGCTAGCCACTGTGTGCAGCAATACTCCAGCTGACGTCAGGCTAGCCACTGTGTGCAGCAATACTCCAGCTGACGTCAGGCTAGCCACTGTGTGCAGCAATACTCCAGCTGACGTCAGGCTAGCCACTGTGTGCAGCAATACTCCAGCTGACGTCAGGCTAGCCACTGTGTGCAGCAATACTCCAGCTGACGTCAGGCTAGCCACTGTGTGCAGCAATACTCCAGCTGACGTCAGGCTAGCCACTGTGTGCAGCAATACTCCAGCTGACGTCAGGCTACCTTCGCAGCCGACGTCAGGCTGCCTGTGTGCAGCAATACTCCAGCTGACGTCAGGCTAGCCACTGTGTGCAGCAATACTCCAGCTGACGTCAGGCTAGCCACTGTGTGCAGCAATACTCCAGCTGACGTCAGGCTAGCCACTGTGTGCAGCAATACTCCAGTGACGTCAGGATGTGCAGCCGCGTCGGCTAGCCACTGGGCAGCCTGACGTCAGGCTAGCCACTGTGTGCACACGTCAGGTGCTTGGCAATCCAGGATCAGGCTAGCACTGTGTGCAAATACTCCAGTGACGTCAGGCTAGCCACTGTGTGCAGCATACCCAGTGACGTCAGGCTAGCCACTGTGTGCAGCAATACCCAGGTGACGTCAGGCTAGCCACTGTGTGCAGCAATACTCCAGGTGACGTCAGGCTAGCCACTTGTGCAGCAATACCCAGTGACGTCAGGCTAGCCACGTGTGCAGCAACCCAGCGACGTCAGGCTAGCCACTGTGTGCAGCAATATCCAGCTGACGTCAGGCTAGCACTGTGTGCAGCATACTCCAGCTGACGTCAGGCAGCCATGTGTCAGCAAATCCAGGACGTCAGGCTAGCCACTGTGTCAGCATACTCCAGGACGTCAGGCTAGCCACGTGTCAGCATACTCCAGTGACGTCAGCTAGCCACGTGTGCAGCATACTCCAGCTGACGTCAGCTAGCCACTGGTGCAGATACTCCAGCTGACGTCAGGCTAGCCACTGTGTGCACAATACTCCAGTGACGTCAGGCTACCACTGTGGAGATACTCCAGTGACGTCAGGCTGCCACTGTGTGCAGCAATACTCCAGTGACGTCAGGCTAGCCACTGTGTGCAGCATACCCAGCTGACGTCAGGCTAGCCACGTGGCAGCATACTCCAGCTGACGTCAGGCTAGCCACTGTGTGCAGCAGTATCCAGCTGACGTCAGGCTAGCCACTGTGTGCAGAACCAGCTGACGTCAGGCTAGCCACTGTGTGCAGCACTCGCTGACGTCAGGCTAGCCACTGTGCAGCAATACCCAGCGACGTCAGGCTAGCCACTGTGTGCAGCAGTACCCAGCTGACGTCAGGCTAGCCACTGTGCAGCATACCCAGCTGACGTCAGGCTAGCCACTGTGTGCAGCAGTACTCCAGCTGACGTCGGCTAGCCACTTGTGCAGCATACCCAGCTGACGTCAGGCTAGCCACTGTGTGCAGCAGTACTCCAGCGACGTCAGGCTAGCCACTGTGTGCAGCAGTACTCAGCTGACGTCAGGCTAGCCACTGTGTGCAGCAGTACTCCAGCTGACGTCAGGCTAGCCACTGTGTGCAGCAGTACTCCAGCTGACGTCAGGCTAGCCACTGTGTGCAGCAGTACTCCAGCTGACGTCAGGCTAGCCACTGTGTGCAGCAGTACTCCAGCTGACGTCAGGCTAGCCACTGTGTGCAGCAGTACTCCAGCTGACGTCAGGCTAGCCACTGTGTGCAGCATACCCAGCTGACGTCAGGCTAGCCACTGTGTGCAGCATACCCAGCTGACGTCAGGCTAGCCACTGTGTGCAGCATACTCCAGCTGACGTCAGGCTAGCCACTGTGTGCAGCATACTCCAGCTGACGTCAGGCTAGCCACTGTGTGCAGTACCCAGCTGACGTCAGGCTAGCCACTGTGTGCAGCAATACTCCAGCTGACGTCAGGCTAGCCACTGTGTGCAGCAATACCCAGCTGACGTCAGGCTAGCCACTGTGTGCAGCAAACCCAGCTGACGTCAGGCTAGCCACTGTGTGCAGCAATACTCCAGCTGACGTCAGGCTAGCCACTGTGTGCAGCAATACCAGCTGACGTCAGCTAGCCACTGTGTGCAGCAATACTCCAGCTGACGTCAGGCTAGCCACTGTGTGCAGCAATACTCCAGCTGACGTCAGGCTAGCCACTGTGTGCAGCAATACTCCAGCTGACGTCAGGCTAGCCACTGTGTGCAGCAATACTCCAGCTGACGTCAGGCTAGCCACTGTGTGCAGCAATACTCCAGCTGACGTCAGGCTAGCCACTGTGTGCAGCAATACTCCAGCTGACGTCAGGCTAGCCACTGTGTGCAGCAATACTCCAGCTGACGTCAGGCTAGCCACTGTGTGCAGCAATACTCCAGCTGACGTCAGGCTAGCCACTGCTCGTTAAGAAAACTGACTCACGGGCTGGGTATGGGGTGCATAATAAAGATATTAAACTAACATACTGGAGGCTGAGAGTGACTACTAAACTACAGACTCTTAAGCACTTTTTTTCATTCTGGTCATTTAAAAGGTTAATCCCCTATATATAATTATATATATATATAGCTATATCAAAATGTATCTCTTAAATCTTGATACCTATATGTAAATAAAACATACTATTGTAAAAAATATGAGAAGACTGCTGGTAGATAAGCTGAATATTCATATGGCATCAGAAGGAAATCCAAATAGCTTCCTATGAAGCCTTTTGTCCATTCCGAGGCTATGATATCAAATATTGTACCAGAGATTGGACCCATATATATATATATATATATATTAAGCGACATTCGAAAGTGTAACCTACATGTAAGTAATGATTTCTCGGTTTTGGTTTCATGTCCGTGAAAGATACATCTGCAATAAAGTGCAGATGATTGTCCCTTTACTAAAATAACACTGATGTTCCTCTTATAGTTTGCAGCTTCCCGTTCTCTTGTTTGCACCACCTCATAGCTTCCCGTTCTCTTGTTTGCACCACCCTCATAGCTTCCCGTTCTCTTGTTTGCACCACCTCATAGCTTCCCGTCTTGTTTTCACCACCTCTCTCATTTCGTTCTTTGTTCACCACTCTCTCATAGCTTCCCGTTCTTTTGTTTGCACCACCTCATAGCTTCCCGTTCTCTTGTTTGCACCACCTCATAGCTTCCCGTTCTCTTGTTTGCACCACCTCCTCATAGCTTCCCGTTGCTTCTTTGTTTGCACCACCTCATAGTTTCCCGTTCTCTTGTTTGCACCACCTCTCTCAGCTTCCCGTTCTCTTGTTTGCACCACCTCTCTCAGCTTCCCGTTCTCTTGTTTGCACCACCTCATAGCTTCCCGTTCTCTTGTTTGCACCACCTCATAGCTTCCCGTTCTCTTGTTTGCACCACCTCATAGCTTCCCGTTCTCTTGTTTGCACCACCTCATAGCTTCCCGTTCTCTTGTTTGCACCACCTCATAGCTTCCTGTTCTCTTGTTTGCACCACCTCATAGCTTCCCGTTCTCTTGTTTGCACCACCTCATAGCTTCCGTCTCTTGTTGCACCACCTCTAGCTTCCGTTCCTTGTTTGCACCACCTCTCTCAGCTTCCCGTTCTCTTGTTTGCACCACATCTCTCATAGCTTCCCGTTCTCTTGTTTGCACCACATAGCTTCCCGTCTTGCTACCACCTACTTGTTTTCACCGTCTTTTTATGTATGTATTCACCTATATGTGGGTGCAGGTATGAAGTTAGCTCTTGGCCCCGCCTCTTCGCGGGTTGCTACTAGGTTCACTATCCTGGCTTCAAGAGCCTTATCGTACCTCTACTTAAATCTGTGTATGGATCCTGCCTCTACCACTTCATCTTCTAGTTAGTTCCACTTCCTGACTACTACAGGACTGAGGAAATACTTCCTAACATCCCTAAGATCCATCTGAGTTATCAACTTTAGCTGTCCCCTCGTGTTCCTGTTTCCCATCTCTGAGATATTCTGTCCCTGTTCAACTTGTCAATTCCTTCTCAATATTTTACATGTTGTATTCCTTCCTAGTCCACTTATCCTCCAGTGTCATAATGTTGAGTTTCCTTAACCTCTTCTCATAGGACATACCTCTTAGCACCGGGACTAGTCTCGTTGCAAATCTCTAACTTTCTCCAGTTTCTTCATATGCTTAACCAGTAGTGGGTTCCATACTAATCCTGCCATACTCTAATATAGGCCTAACGTACACGGTGTACAGTGTCGTGAATGACTCCTTACTTAGCAGTCGAAAAGCTATTCTTAGATTTGCCAGACGCGGCAGTTATTAGGTTGATGTAAGCCTAAGATGACTTGCTTAGTATAATACTCGCCCCAAGGTCCTCCTTCAGTGAGGTTTGCAGCTTTTACCCTCGTGCTTTCTTGTATTCAGTCTGCTGTGTTATTTTTCCTTCTCCAAACTCCATAACTTTGCACTTGATGGGGTTAAATTCCAGGAGTCATTTATCACACCAGGCCTGCGTCTTGTATACATCCATTTCTAGTTTTTCTTGGTCCTTGTCTGCTTGTATTCTTATTATTTTCAAGTCGTCTGCGAACAGGGATACCTCTTGACTATCCCTTCCTTCATGTCATTCACGTATCCAACAAATAGCACCACCCTAGTACTTATTCTTGTGGAACCCCACATGTTACATGCACCCAGTCCTACACCTCTTCACGGATCATCACTCGTTGTTTCCTTTCTATCACGGATGCCTTGATTCATTGTAGTGATTTGTCATGTTATTCCTGCCATCTCCTCTATCTCCTCTGTCTCCTGTGCGGTACACTGTCAAAAGCCTGCATACAGTCCAAGAAGATGCAATCTACCCATTCTTCTCTCTCCCGCCTTCTTGTTACCTTATCGTAGAACTCCAGTAGGTTTGTGACTCAGGATTTTCCATCCCTAAAGATGTGATGGTTCTCATGTATGAACCCACTCCTTTCTAGGTGCTCCACCACTCTTCTGATAATCTCCATACCTTGACATATATTCATGTCAGTAACACTGGTCTGTAACTTGTCTGTCTCCTTTCTTAACAAAAACTGGGAATACATTTTCTGTTCCGCATCTCCGGCAGTTGCCCCGCGTCGATAGACATGTTGAAGATTGTTGCTAGCAGCATAGAGTGCTTCTGCTCTCTCTCTCTCTCTCTCTCTCTCTCTCTCTCTCTCTCTCTCTCTCTCTCTCCTCTCTCTCCCTCTCTCTCCCTCTCAGGACCCATGGACAAATATTATCTGGTCGATGTATCTATCTCACATAGCAGGTTCTTCACCTCTGTTGCGTGTATTGTCCTTCACCTCTTCTGTTGCATGTATTGTGTCCAGTGCTCGCTGGTGCACTATGCTGCTTTGCTTTGCTGTTCTAGCAGCCTTCCTGTCTCTTGAATAGATAAAACTGGTCAATTAGCAAGAACTCATTAAAAATTAAGTCCTTTCTAAAATTTTCTCTTGTACGTTTAAAATTTTTTTTATGTTAATGTAAAAATTAATAATTTTGTACCAAAAGAAGCATATAAAATTTACCTAACCTTAATTTAGCCTAATCCAACTAAATATATTTTAGATAAGTTTACAATAATTTAATAATAAACAAACACAGTGAAATATATGTTATTCATTAGGTTCAGAATGATTTTTACGAAATTATTGCATACACAAATTTTCGCTTGCCTTATTCGGCAAGAATAGCGTTGCTATTTAAGCCAAAATAGCAAGTTTTACCTATTCGGCACGACATACACACATATATCTATATCTAATATACCTATTATAAATATATATATATATATATATATATATATATATATATATATATATATATATATATATATATATATATATATATATATATATATATTATATATATATATATATATATATATATATATATATATATATAATATAATATATATATATATATATATATAATATATATATATATCATATATATATATATATAATTATATATATATATATATATATATATATATATATATATATATAATTAATATTATTATTATTATTATTATTAGTGATGGACAGCGTAGTCGCGTGAAGATCATTACCCGAGTGAGGAAATAATTCAGTGTCTACCGAATTTAATAAATAAAAAATATTGAATTTAAATGACTAATACACAGATACATATATTAATATTTTGCCACAGTGGCTGATTCACACGGAAGAACCTGGAGTATACCTGGAGAGGGTTTCGGGGGTCAACGCTTCAGCGACTTGGTCTGAGACCAGGCCTCGTGGTGGATCAGGGTCTGATCAACCAGGCTGTTACTGCTGGCCGCACGCAAACTGACGTACGAACCACAGCCCGGCTGGTCAGGTACTGACTTTAGGCGCCTGTCCAGTGCCGTCTTGAAGACAGCCACGGGTATGTTGGTGATATCCCTTATGTATGCTGGGAAGCAGTTGAAAAGTCTTGGGCCCCTGACACTTATTGTGTTGTCTCTCAGTGTACTCGTGGCGCCCCTGCTTCTCATTGGGGAAATGTTGCATCTCCTGCCGAATCTTTTGCTTTCATAGGGAGTGATTTTGATGTGCAAGTTTTTTACTAATCCCTCTAGGTTTTTCCAAGTGTATATTATTATGTATCTCTCTTACCTGCGTTCCAGGGAATACAGATCAAGGGACTTCAACCGTTCCCAGTAATTTAGGTGTTTTATCTTATGTGTGCCGTGAAAGTTCTTTGTACACACACCAGATCAGCATTTTTGCCTGCCTTGAAGGGGGCAGTTAGTGTACAGCAGTATTCCAGCCTAGAGAGAACAAGCGATGTGAAAAGAATCAATCATGGGCTTGGTATCCTTAGTTTTAAAAATTCTCATTATCCATCCTATCATTTTTCTAACATATGCAGTAGATACATTGTTGTGGTATTAGAAGGTGAGATCCTCTGACATTATCACTCAGAGATCCTTCACATTACATTTTCGCTCTATTGTATGATTAGAATTTGTTGTATACCCTGATATAGTTTTAATTTTTAAAAGTTTTGCTTATCTGAGTAGTTGAAATTTTTCTTTATTGAACTTCATATTGTTTTGAGTGGCCCATTTGAAGATTTGGTTGATGTCCGCTTGGAGTCTTGGGTGTCTTCGATGGAGGACACTGTCATGGCAATTCGGGTGTCATCTGCAAAGGAAGACACAGAGCTATGGCTTACATCTCTGTCAGATATGAGGATGAGGAATAGGATGGGAGCGAGTACTGTGCCTTGTGGAACAGAACTTTTCACCGTAGATGCCTCAGACTTTACTCTGTTTACTCTTACCCTTTGTGTTCTATTTGTTAGGAAGTTATAAATCCATCTACCAGCTTTTCCTGTTATTCCTTTATCATGCATTTTGTGCACTATTACACGGTGGTTGCACTTGTCGAAGGCTTTTGTAAAGTCTGTGTATACTACATCTGCATTTTGTTTATCCTCTATAGCATCCAGGACCTTGTCATAGTGGTCCAGTAGCTGGGACAGGCAGGAGCGACCTTCTCTAAACCCGCGTTGCCCTTGGTTGTGTAACTGATGGGTATCTAGGTGGTTGGCGATCTTGCTTTTTAGAACCCGTTCAAAGACTTTTATGATATGGAATGTTAGTGCTATCGGTCTGTAGTTCTTTGCAATTGTTTTATTGCCACCTTTGTAGAGTGGGATGACCCCTGTGTCCAAGCTCTTTCTCTATAGAATGCTGAAGGCACGTGACAGGGGCTTCTTGCAGTTCTTGATGAACACGGAGTTCCATGAGTCTGGGCCTGGGGCAGAGTGCATTGCCTTTTCAATGTTTTGCGGTGTTAGGATAATATCAGATTTTTGAGTTGACCAAATTTTGGGTCTCGTTCATAAAGAATTTATTTAGATTGTTGACCCTTATTCTGGATAACGGCTCGCTGAATACCAAGTCGTATTGGTACTTTAGTATCTCAATCATTTCTTGGCTGTCATCTGTGTATATCCCATCTCGCCTAAGCAAGGGCGCAATACTGGATGTTGTTTTACCCTTAGATTTGGCATATGAGAAGTATTTTTTTTTCAATTTCCTTTATGGCTTTTAGTTCTTCTTGAGATTCTTGTTTCCTGTAAGATTTTTTAAGCTTAAGTTCGATATTTGCTATTTCTCTGACCAGTGCCTCAGATACATTGACCCCTCTCAGCAGTTCTGTGATTCTTTGCCTTCGTCTGGATAGGGAGCATCTCTCTTTCTAGTTTACATCTTCTCTTTCTTTTTCTTAATGGAATGTGCCTTGAGCAGACGTCAAGAGCCACAGAGTTAATTTGTTCTAGGCAAAGGTTCGGATCTGTGTTTAGGATATCTTTCCAGCTTGTTTCATTTAGGACATGGTTGACTTGTTCCCATTGTATGTTTTTGTTATTGAAGTTAAATTTTGTGAGTACACCCTCATGACTGATCACATTTTGCTGGTCAGTAACCCTGTGCATACATATCTGTACCTCTATTATGTTGTGATCTAAGTGTATTGTCTTTGGTACGGTTATATTATGTATCAGATCGTCGTTGTTAGCGAAGATGAGGTCCAGCGTATTTTCTAGTCTTGTAGGCTCTAATATTTGCTGGTTTAAGGTGAATTTGGTGCAGAGGTTTAATAGTTCGTGTGTGTGTAAATTTTCATCAGAGCTGCCTCCTGGGCTGATCTCTGCTAAAATATTATTTGCTACACTCCTCCATTTTAGGTGTCTCAAGTTGAAATCTCCCAGTAGCAAGATGTTTGGGGCAGGAGTTAGGAGATTTTCCAGACAGTGGTCAGTCTTCAAAAACTGTTCCTGAAATTTCTGGGAAGTTGCATCCGGAGGCTTGTATACAACCACAATGACAAGGTTTTGGAAATATATTCACCATCATTCATCTAATAGCTGTTTTACCAGAAATATGCAGATATCACAAGCTAAATGAATCTCAGACCTTCAACATCCACACCCAAGCTTCAGAGTGCAGCTACTGTATTTATAATAATAATAATAATAATCTTTATTTCTACAAGTACATGATTCAGCTTATACAGACCTAGCTGACATCAGTGACGTACTATATAGAAAGCCCCTGGTTATGCAGAGCATTACGAGCAACTTAGGTTAATTTTATCCCCAGGATGTTACCCAAACCAGTCGACTAACACCCAGGCACCTACTTACTGCAAGGTGAACAGGGACAGCAGGTGTCTGAAGGAAACACCCCCAAATGTTTCCACTCGTACCTCATTGTGGGAGCTTAGTGCACTACCACCGAGCTACGGGTCAGGATACCTGTTCCCACCTGCTATGTTGTGCCATTAAATTCACATAACGTAACCTAACCTAGGTTCTCGATCCTCGGCCTCTCAGATACCTTGAAGCCGGTAATGGACTCCTGATCCAAGGAAGTGGGCTTATCCTCCCCTTCCTTGGATTGAACCTAATTGCATCCTATTCTACATGCATTGTATGACTCATACAGGTTTAGAGCTTCCCCCATGATTATAATTTCTGGCAGTCCCCTTCTACCAGAAGATCATAAGGCTTAGTCCCTATGGCTCAGATGTAGATTATACCACGATGAAGATGTGGGTTCTCTCCCCAAAGGTTGTAAAGCTATCGAATCACGCTGGGGTCGTTTAGGCCTTGTAGTGTGAATGACTTGGCATCCATCTCAGGTGGCTTGTCATTGTGTACAAGTGTCAGTGGACAGTATAACATAGTAGGCTGCTGCTGTTGGTTGCTGGTCTTCTACCCATAAGACTGTGGCTGTCCATTATACCCATTCTTGAGTGAGGCAGTGTGCTTCCCATATACTCTTTTATTGTGTGGTTCTCAGGGTGTCAAGTGACATTCTTTGGGCTTGTCCTTGACCGGGGCCAAACAAGACCCCTTCACCCCCTTCCCCTCACTGTCCACAAAATCTAAAAATAGGTACATTTCGGTTAATAGATATTTTGAAGGTGCTCTCACTATGTCCTAGGGGCTGATTATACTCATCCTTTATAGGTTTGTGCCTTTCCAGGCTCTGGTTAACTCGTTGGCCTCTCTTTTCCTATTGCGTGTGCTGAATCAAGTAGTCCACTGCCTGGGTATTCCTAATGTCTCCTACTGGAAAGTCTCTTCTGTTCTGGCCAACTGCCCCCGGATCTCTGCCGTGAAGAACTGGGTCTGGTAAATTTTAGACTGCATCCTTGGCAACCCTGCGTATGCAACGGTGGTTTTTTGCTCTTTACGGCTGAAGGAGAGGGGGAAACCCTCTGCTGATCGACCGAGGCGCGCTCTCTGCCCTTTCATCCTTCAGCGTGGCCTGCTGTAGTCTAGATATCAGTGAGTGCGGCCTAGATAAAGCTCGCCACCCATCCCTACCCGGATTCTATATGTTGCACCTCACAACTAACCAGAAACTGGTAATAAACACACTCAAAATCCGGCTATGGATATCAAAATCACCAGAATGTGAAGATGGTGGGACTTTTACCCCTCAACGACTCTCTCGACATAACTTGTAAAAGTTGAACGTGTTCACGTGAAATAGCCGTACTATCTGAGGACAAGCTGTGTTATCACACTCGACTCCAACACCGACTCCAACGGTCGGTGCGCCTTTGATCTTCGCTCCTCAGACATCAATATCCAACCCCACACTTGATAAAATAAAGAATGCTTGAGTAACAAAGATATTTTTCCTGCCGGTATCAGAGACCAACATGGCGATGGTAACTAACATCTGTCAAAGCAAACCAGATGGAAGAAAACATGTCACAAATTTACTTGGCAATCAACACGTGTAACCGTCCTGATGGCAACTGGCAGCTGCCAGAACATTCTTTACGGCTACCATTTTTTCTCTACCTATTTATCCACTCTCCTAATTTAATGTACTTCTATTTGGTTCCCTCAACTTCTCTTGCGTGTCTTGAAAAGTAAATAAGTTTATTCAGGTATACACAAATAAAGTTACATAGATTATCATACATAGCAGCATACGTGTAGAGAACCTAGGATAACCCAAAAAAGTCAGTGACTTATTTCCATTGAGGTCCTATGTACCCTATATGCTTCCCTGATTGATAAGTACTTGCTCAGGCAAGTGATACCTATTTGCTAGGTTACTCAACAAATGCTGTGCTAGAAATCTTAATCGGAAATAATAAAAATTTTCATCACCTCACAAAAGTAATTTTGTGAAATATTTTTGTAGCTAGGTAGAACGAGACGTGCATGCATAGTTTTTTGTTTTTTTTTTTTTAGCCAAATTTGTGATGAGTAAAGTTGGTATGTGGTGAAACTGGGTCACATTGTCGGTGACAAGTTAATTTTAACCCAACCTTGTTCCACTTCTGGAACAAGGTTGGTTTAGAATTCTGCAAATGCAGTTTCTCAAGGCCATCTGATGAGGCAGTGGTGGGCGGCAAGAACCACGGGCCAACTAGATCAAGTACGGCTAAGGCTAATCTAAGCCTTTGTTTATCCCTCGTTTTAAGTAGCCATTGACATTTGATTTTATCTTAAAGGATGATTAAAATAACGTTAACAATCAAAATTTAATCGTATATTCGTTATACAAAAACGTTCCAACATTTAAAAATAATGGATTTCTGTATATCCTGATAGTAACATGTGGGACTCCTAAAATTGAAGGCTGCTTTTCAGCTTTGAATGAAATAGCGGCAGACATATAATAAATGTTAAACTGAAATCAAAGCAGCATACCTACATGCTGGGAAGTACGTATGCATACGTAATGCGCATAGTCAGCAAGCATTAGTCTGGAAATGTAGATGAGAGACTAATGCAATTGCTTCAGTTAACAGGCAGACAGGTAGAAAACGTTACAATATACAGATTGAATATATATTGTGTACTGAAGGTAAACATGTAGACAAACTGTATTTAAGCCAAATTTACGAGTGGTACAGATCAATAGTGGTTGCAGCGTAGTGTTCCGCCTTCCTCTAGAAGTCTCCAAACCTCCAGACTCCTCTCATTTTCCTTCAAGCCCCTCCCAAGAAGTTCATCATTACGAATCTCTTCCTTAAATCACGTGCAAAAGCAGCTGCTCACTTAACAGTTAGTAATATTTGATCAAGTTGTACACACTGGTGGATCTAAGCAGGAGAAATCTTTTACTGATAGGCCTGCATCTGCTCTTGTTGCCACCTCCCCAGTCAAGAACTATAGCAACTATGTTGAGTTAGGCATAAGAATTAACAACTAGGCGTCTACACTGCAACTGAATTGTTTGCCATCCTAATGGGGCTAAAATTAACTTTTGACACTGAGTTTGACTTTACCTTTGACCTTTGATGAGTTTCGAGAGAGTTACTACTCTCGGACACCGGCCATGGGCCAGGCTCGTCTGGTGCTAGCCTGGTCAACTAAGCTGTTGCTGCTGCAGGCCCACTGCCCCTCATATCCTTCACAGCCTGGTTGGTCTGGCACCTGGTGAAGATACTTGTCTAGTTTTATCTTGAAGACTTCTACTTTGTTACAGCAATGTTTCTGATATCTTCTGGTAAGATGTTGAATAGTCTGGGGCCACGAATGTTGATACGGTGTTCCTTTATTGTGCCCACTGCACCCCTGTTTTTCACTGGGTTTATTTTGCACTTCCTCCCATATTTCTCTAGTATGTTATGGCAATGTGCAGATTTGGCACCAAACCCTCGAGTACTTTCAAGGGTATATTTTCATGTATCTCTCTCCTCCGCTCCAGTGAGTACATGTTCAAGACTTTAAGGCGTTCCCAGTAATTTTAAATGCTTTACTGGCTCTGTGTGGGCAGTAATCGATCTCTATTTATTCAAGCTCTAATATTTCTCCCGCCTTGAACGGGGCCTTCAAAACTGAGCAATATTCCAAATGAGGGAGCACTAGCTATTTGAAGTGTCACCATTGGCATTATTTTCCTTGTTTTTTAAAGTTCTCAATACCCTTCTGGCTGTCGTGATCTTTGTCTTATTATGTTCTTTGAAGAAAAGTCAACTGACATATTTATTCCCAAGTCTTTCCCGAGTTCCTTTCGTTTTATTTGGTGATCCTCTTGAGTTTTTTATACAGTGTTCCTTTTGAGTTCATTCTTTCCATACCTAAGCAGCTGGAACTATCACCACTGAACGTCATGTTCTCCACTTCACGCTGGAAAACACTGCTTATATATTCCTGTAATTTTTCAGTGTCTTCTACCATAGTGACTTTCATGCTTATTTTAGTGTCATCTGTAAATGGTGATACAAAACTGATGGGTATTTATCTGTGTCTGCTATGAGGATGAGAAACAGCAGAGGTGTCAGGACGGTGCCTTGGGGAACTGAGCTTTTTACCTCGTTGATGCTTGGTACAAAGCTCAGTTCCCCAAGCACTGTCCTGGCACCTCTGCTGTTTCTCTTCCTCATAGCAGACATAGATAAAAATACCCATACTGATTCTGTGTTATCACTGAAGGCTCATGAATAACATAATGACACATGGTTATTAGAAAAGCCAGATATAGGTAATAAAAAATCAGAGAAAACGGAATTAATGTGCAATTTTTATGGATTCCATCAGACATTGGATTACTTCTTCATGATAAAGTTGATGCAAGTAAGCAAGTTTATTCAGGTATACACAAATACATTTACATAGATTATCATACATAGCAGCATATGTGTAGAGAACCTAGGATAACCCAAAAAGTCAGACAGAGTGACTTATTTCCATTGGAGTCCATTTGACACCTTAATATTATACACTGTAGTAGATACATGTTATTATACTATAAAGGATATATACTAGGAATAATGTAAAAAGAGTTATTTACATTTACATGTGTGTTAGCTAAAATAATAAAAAATAATTTTCCTCCCTTTCTGTCGCTACATTCATTAGGTACCTTTTGGCTCTCTTCTTGAACTGGCTCATGCTATGACTGGCTTTGACATGTGCAGGCAGTCTGTTCCATTCCTTTATTGCTGTACAATAAAAGGTGTTTGAAGCCTGGCCAGTGACTGTGGGTACTACAAAGTTGTGCTCTCTCTTCTTTGGTTCCCAGCATTAGCTAAAACAAGTACCCTGAAGGAAAACTTTGATATGTGTGTGTCTAGCTAGCATTAATAATAATACTACCAGATAAGTAAATAATACAACTGAATGTTATAGGAATGTAGTTAAAGCCCGAGTAGATATGTAACCCACTATAACATAAACGTAGATAAGTACGTTTATGGAGCAACTTGCAATATGAACAGATTGACTGATGTAGTAGCCAGGGTTAGACTTAGTTACAAGTACTTTTGGCAGTTTGGCAGGCATAGATGATGATCAAACCAAATACAAAGAATGTGGCCAACCCTATGGTCACTATCCTGAACATTGTTCTTAATTGCCCACTTATTGAGGAATATACAAATAGAAAGTAAAAGCCTATGCGATATGTCAAGATATCTTATTAATGAAAATAAGATACCAGACACATTAAGCAAATTTCCTAAATTTGCTTGCACCAGATAAGCGAACTGTAGAGATAAATCCAGACGTACTCCTGTAGACCCTTTTGGGACATTTTGTATATCCATATGTTCTTGCGCTACTGTCCACAGGATGGATATGTTTCGAATGCACAATAAACTAGCGGCTTCAGCGGCAAAATCTAAAAAAAAAATGATATATAATCTTCCCCTGGCACTCTAGTGTTACATAACGTAAACATTCATATACAAGTGATGTATAACCTTGTGTATTTTTTTACACAGTCATTATTTTCAAATATTAGAAGAGTAGTAGCCTCGTCTGCTTGACGTTCACTATTTCATTTGCTTGTAAACATGACGTTATGGTGCACAATTCACATGTTGTCTACTAAAAGCACAGCAGGTTGAATTTTTTTCTAGTTGGCAAGTTAGAAGTAACACCAAGCCGTTGTATAAAGAGTTGCTGCGCAATTCTCAAAGCTACTTTTAAGAAAATATATTGTAAGACTCAGGGGGGTGGTTGTCGCCTTGGCAAGCGAGTCACCCTCACACCCTCCAGCAAATACTCTCAACCATTGCCAGTTTCCTAGAATAGACGTAATGTATTATTGTATTTTTAAGTCGTTTATCGTAATAATTTAGATTTATTATTATTATAATTATTATAATCAGGGGAAGCGTTAAACTCGTTGGGGTCATAGTGCATGGGGAATGAGAAGCACGCAGGTTCGATCCAAGGAAGGGAAGGATAGGTCCACGATTTGCATAAAGTGAATTCCCAGAACTCCTAACTTTTTAAATTAATCGCAAATAAATTAACATGTAAATTTCAAATAACAAATATAAAAAATCTTTACAGATACAGTATATGCATTTCAATCGTAGGGTGAATTTTTGCGACAAGACCAATCATTGCACGGAAATGAATTTGTTTTCTTTATAATAATTGCACAACATACGAGAGATTATCCAGTCTTAATGTAGAACCTTAAAAGAGGCGAATATTCATATTTATGTTTGTTAATCAGTTGCAATGCATTAAGGGAATAAGACGCACATACACAATCAAGTTGTGTTTCTTGCATTTGCAAGGTTGTTGTGCAGATCAGAAGAAACAATTGATTGTTAGCATTATGAAGCTGGATGTCCTAGCACTTAGTCGAGACAAAGCTAAGGGAAATAGAAAAAAAATCAGTGAGGAGAGTAAATGGGGGTTAAATAGAGCGTATATGTGAGAGAAGTAGAACTAAAGGGGAGCGATAATAAATGATCAACCATATATAAAAGAGGGTTAAGGGTGTTTACATTCCGCCATTATGTGGGTTGGAATAAGGGCGAGATGTGAGAGGTAGATTATACTAAATGTTTATGCTCCTGGGAAAGAGTTGCGTAGAAAGATATTTTCGGAGGTGTTAAGCAGATGTTTAGGGAGTTTTGAACTAAATGCTGAAATGGAGAAGATTGATGTAGATACAATAGTAGGTATGGAATACCAGTTTCAAATTATGATGATGGTCTCTAATTGAGTTGTGTAGAAAAGGATTTGGTATTGGTAATGCATATTTAAAAAAGAGAGGATAAATAAATACACGAAATACGATATAAGGTTTAATGACACCAGTTTGTTAGACTTTGTATTAGTAGATAAAACAGTTGATGGGTAGATTTCTGGATGTGTTATTTTTTGAGAAGGGACAGATATATCAGAAGAATTATTTAGTGGTAGCTACAGTGAAAGGAAGAAGTAGATAGGGTAAGAGTGAAGTGAAAGAGACTAAATTTAAGAAGACAAGGTAAGATATAAGCAGTTAGTGCGAGAAAGGTGCGCTAAAAGTATAAGCAATGAGGACGGGGTTGAAGAGATATAGAGTGATGTGTTAGTGTGAAGTAAAAGTTTATTGTTAAAGGAAGGTGAGTATGGGTGGGGAGATGAGTGATTTGTGTAATGAGGTACAGAGGGGTGGTAAGGGAGACTCATGAGAGGTTTTTAGAAGTGATATGCGGAGGGTGGAGTATATGGAGAGAAAGATATTAAATAATGGGGAGGGAATACAAAAAGAGAGCCTGTGAGAGAGTGAGCTGGATTTAATAAACAGATTTTACTGAGAATTAGAAAAAAAATCAATATGACGTGAAAGCCTAGGGTATAAATGGATTTAACAGTTTAAACAATGGGGGGGGGGGTATTTGTGGCCTAGGTCATGTTGCATAAATAACTCATTACGATTGTAACTAGATATAAACATGTAAAAAGTTTAATACCACTGTAACTTGTTTAGTTATAAAACTTTGTGCAGTCTCTAGACTCATTACATGTCTCTGTAATCTTTTGATTATCGCCCACAGGATGGGTATTGCGTGCCTAATAAAGATATTGAACTAGGTGTTAGATGGGGAGGTGGAGGTACTAGGAAGCTGGAGGGAATATTTTGAGTTGTTAATTGTTGATGAAAAAAAGAGGTAGCGATTTTCGTGCATTGGGCAGGGAGGTATAACATCTAGGAGTAGGGAAGAACCAGATGCGAGTGTGGGGGAAGTGCCTGAGGTAGTGGGTAGAATGAAGGGGTATAGCAGATGGGATCAAGACAGAAGTGTTAAAAGCAAATGGGGATGTAGTTTTGAGCGGTGTATGTTCATTTTATGAATAAATGGAAAGGTTAGGAATTGACAGAGAGCATGCATAGTTCCTTTATACCAGGGAAAAGGGAACAAAAGTAAGAATTATAGGGGCATAAGCCTGTTGGCTATACTCGATAGTGAATAGTAGTTATTACTGAAAGAATTAAGGGCAAGAGAAAATAGGATGGCAGAGGAACCAGAAGGATTTAGGAAGGGTAGGGAATGTGTAGACCAAGCAGTTACACTGAAACATACAAGTGAACTGTGCTTAAATAAATGTAAGAAGCTTTTTGTTGCATTTATGGATTTCGAAAAGGTATATTATAGGGTAAACAATGGAGCGATGTGGCACAGGTTGCAGATGTAGTTTTTATGCAGATACTGACGCTAGGGTTAGGTTAGGGTTTTTAGGAGAGGGGAGAGGGATTATTTTAAAGTAAAAGTAGGCCTGAGACAGGGATGTGTGTTGTCACCAAGGTGGTTTAGCATATTTATGGTCTTATAGATAGGGGCTGTAAAAAACGTGAATTCTAGGGTGTTGGGGAGAGGTGTGGGATTAAAAGATAGCGAATTTGACACAAAATGGAAGTTGTCACAGTTCCTCTGCCGATGATGCGGCAATTTTAGGAAATTCTGAATAGACGTTGCAAGGGTTTGTGGATCTGGAAATTTTTGTGTGAACTGCCCCCTTGTGAGCTGCTCACCTTGGAAATTGCTGTTGACACAGACACCCTGAGATAGTCCTCCTAGGCTCACAAGTGGCTCTTAGAATATATGTCCAGTTACTACTGTTCTTGTAAGAAATTCCTAACCATACACGAATGAAGGATTAACTTGGTGGTATGGAGCTCTCTGTTCCCTCACCCTCAGTACCTTTGCAGTGACGGACGTATTCTGGTGTTCGCGTGTCCGTCTTCTTAAACTCCACAGATCGACTACAACCTACGTTTTCCCAGAAATGTTGGCCAACTATACTGAGAGAAAACCAAAGGTCTTGTCTTACTGCGGGTTTGCCTGTATAGAGACGAATATCCACAGTACTTCGGGAAGCCTCTTATGATTTTGTTGTCTCCAGGCAGTGTATCAACGCCTGTTCTCCGGGCTGATTGACACGTTACGTCTTGTCACGATGGTGTCTGTACTTCTAGTGAAGCTGGCGTGGCTACTGCCTCCCGTCTTCGTTTGAATTTTGGGTTGCCATTTCTCTAGCTAATATTCGCCTATATTAAAGGTCTAATCCTACCTATGTAAAATTCCTAGGACTACATTAATAATATCTACGGTTACTTCTCTAATCCTAATATTAGTTACTACTATATAAACTTACCTAAACCTTCCTAGAAGGGTAAATATATCAAATATGTACAGTCGCTAAGTATGTGGAGGATGTTAAAGTGCGTGTGCTGATTATATACTGTTTCCCTGTGGAAGTTATTTGGTCTTCCAATAAATTTCCACAGTGGAGGAATTTGAGAGGGTATGTAGAACAAAGTAAAAGTGAACATAGGAAACAGCAAGGTGATGAGAGTAAAAAACAATCCAGGCAATGAAAGATTGGGATATGAAATTGGAGGGAAGGTGTATGGTAGAAGTAGATGTGTTTAGATATTTTGGGGTGGACTTGCCGGTTGATGGGTCAGTGAAAGATGAGGTGAACTATACAATTTATGGGGGGGAGGGGAGATTGGGAGTGAACAAAAAAAATCACCATTTAGTAAAATTAGTAAATTGGGACATATGGCAGCCAATAGCAACATGAGCCTTGTTCAGGAAACCACACTAGTGGTGAAAATTTGAAGCCAATCAGGTATTCTCCAGCTGTGACACAGATTCTAATGATTCCAAGTTGTTTTTTACAGTTATACTACATCAGTTAACTCTAATAGGTACTATCCTGGCCCTATGATGCATCATTTATTAAATGTTAAAGCTGTTCAGAAGTAAACAGAAAATTATTTAACGGAAATAAAAAAAAAATCACTATTTTATGCATAAAATTGCCAAATCGGCATCCACAAATTCAAATTTCACTGTCTACCGTCTTCGATTTGTTTTTTGGCACCTTTATTGAACGTTTGAAGCCACTTAGTGTTTTGGAAGTTATCCGAGCCATTCCAGGATGCTCGGAATGGCTTAAGCTTAAGTCATATGGCACGTGAACATCCCAGTTGGTCCAAGATTTTGATCCCAGTTACTATCCACAAGTATTGAAAATTTGAAGGCGATTGGATGAGGCATTCTCGAGTTGTGAGCGAAACAAAATTGAAGAGTTGAAGAAAAAAATGTAGGCAACCTCTTTGGGATACCTAAAAAAATCAATCAAAAAAGATAAAAGTGGCCTTTGAAAACATCATACAACTGTTGTACCGAATATAAACTGATGGTACTTTTAAATCTGTGGCAGATCTGGAAATGGTCATCGAAACCCTAAATAGTTATATTACAATAATTTTTAAATTAATAACTGGTCTTCCACTTGATAAGTTAAAATTTTTTTTGTGAAAGATTACTCCAAAGCTTGCAGAAGCTCAGAGTACAGTTTAATAATCTGACTATCCACATTATTTTGCAACTTGTTGTATCAGTCACATATCTGAAGAAAGTAGTTAGACTGTTGGGTTTAGTCCTGACTCTTTCTCTTCTCCTTCAGCTCTTCCTCTCACCGGCTATTCTTCGTCTGTCCCCACTTCCCCCTCGCCCCTAGTGGGTCCTTACCTGTGAGTCTGAACTGAACTGAACTCACATATCTGAAGTCCCTCAGACTGTACCCTTCGAAGTGCAGGCGAGAAAGATGCATCATAATCTATACCTGGAAAACACTAAAGGGACTGGTTCCAAATCTGTATACTGAAATCACTACCTACAAGAGCAAGAGGCTTGGCAGACTATGCATCTTACCCCCAATAAAACTCAATGGTGTAAAAGGCTCAATATTTCAAGACCCTTTATATAGTGCATAGGGGAAATAACCAACAGATTCCTAGTTGTCTTCAATACGAAACTTTACAAAATCTTAAAATCGGTTCCTAATCAGCCAGACTGTGGTGCCTGTGTTGGACTGCGTGCTCAACCAGGAGGCTTGGTCTGAGACCGCCTCTTCCCCAGATTCTACAGCAGGTAAACCTCGGGTAACATATACCTTCAGGAACTTTATTAAAAATTTCATCCTTTGGCGTAACTGGCATACTTATTAGCTACAAACTGACAACGCTTAATAAAATTTTGATATCACATTAATTTCAAACTCTTACCAGAAAAGAACATGCTAATGAATTTGAAGAAGAGTGCAGATAGGAACTAGCAGATCCATTGTCTAATGAAATATAAAAATAAAAATTACTAACTAGTTATAATTATAATCTTAATTTTTAAAAGGGTGGACGGGTAAGCCAGCGGAAGGCCTCGGTCAGATGACCAAAACTCCAGTGGCGGATCATCATATGACAAGCGTCAGGAAAAGCTTATCCTGTTTCCTAATGAATCTTACCTAAGGTAACATAAGGAGAGAGCAACATGCTTAGTACACGGTGAGATGTGGGCACAGAATGAGGTCAGATAAGTACTGTGTATGTTATTTTGTTTGTCTGGAGCTTTCAGACATATGCATAGTGTTGACAGATTCAGGGCCACACATAATAGTACTATTTTTAAAGATCCAAAAATTAAACCTTTTTGAGACGGGTCTAAACTGTTTACAAGAGATGGCAAGTAAATTATTAATAATATCTGAAATTTTGATATCCATATTTTGCATCACATAGAGAAATAACTTCTATATAACGATATAATATGTGAAATAAGAACTTTAATATTTCAAGAAGATCAAAATATTACTCAGGTCTACAAGATATTGTGGCCTCGTAATCATATTTTGAAATGAAACTCACAGGATAACATTTGCGGCACAATAGCCTAGGTACTCAGGTAGCATTAGTTAAATATAGTTATCTGAAACTTTCATTGCTTTTTCAACCTAATCAGATAAATCATTGTTTATCTTTCATACCATTAATTTAGGTTAAAGGCTTATTGACTGCACAAGGGCCGTAATCCCCAACCTATTTGTCTAAAACCCTTACAAGAGTTAAATTGTAATAGATGCCTACATGATAAGGAACTCACAAGAAAGTGTGCATACACAACTGAGAAGTAAGTACTGAGGGTATTACTGGTCCCACATTGCCAGATGCCATGGCATGTACCAGACTGCCATGGCATATGTACATGTCTAGACTGCCATGGCATATGTACATGTCTAGTTCTGGGGAGAATGGCAGAATTGCCGACAAGCAAGGTGAAAGGACACTGTTTGCAGACTAAACTTTTATTTTAAAGAATTTTCACCATTACATGTATTGACTTTATACAACATATGTAGTTGAAACGTTGTCTTTAAAATTAAGTTTTTTGGTCTACAAACAGTATCCTGTAACCATATACGTACACGTTCTTGGCGTCCATTCAACAACTTGCTGAGAATTCTTCAACCTCGGGTGCTAATTTTGACATTGTTGTCAGGGCCAAGGACGAGCAGATCACCAACCTCTGAAGGACGGTTACGTTATGTATCATCTTAAAACTCGTTTTTAAATATTTTTTGTATGTTATTAATTTAGTCACCTATTACTAATAGGTGGATGGACTTAAGGCGAGTAGACTAAATTGATAGCTTTATTATGCATCACTTAACCATCCTGTGAGCGGTTTGATAATAATACCCATGATGGATTTAAGGTGAAATCAACGTTATGTTGGTCATTGCACTGATACGAAGTGATTGATGTGATTTTAAAGCTGTCATTAAAGGCCAGTTATAGTTGGGATTTTGAAAAAAAAAAATCGTTGTTGAAGACGATTGATTTTTCATAATTCAATATTACGAAAAAATTGAGAGCATATTCAGTAAGCACAATGGTGCCCCATACCCCACGAAACTTGCATAACTATGTTATTGGTTTCAGCTCAGGCGAGAGGTCACACCAGGTGAGATACGAGGTGTAAATGTCTTTAATCACTCAAGTGCTACTATAATAGTTATTATGTAATGGGAAGCGCTAAACCTGTAGGGATCAGTGCAGTCTACTGTGATGCAGGAAACACTATTATACCTTAGTGTTTTTTGCAACTGGATCGAAATTTTTTTTTATATAAAGAGCTAATTTTTAAATTAAAGATGATTATTAAACCTAAGTGGTATTTATTTAGCTTGTAATCACCGTCTGTGAGACGACGTGGAGAGGGAGATTCCAGTCTTGTGAAGGTTCCCTCTTTTCGTATTTTATTTATCAATGTTATTTTAAATTGCAGCAGTCTTGTTTTCCGAAGAAACACTTTCATGTATTGATCATTATCAGGGAATAATTTTCTTCCTCTTGTTTTAGTAAAATTAAACATATTAAATGATAAACACTTAACATTAGTAAAACTCTTAAATATTCTTGAGAGGTTTATTCTTTAAATTCTTTTTAGGGGGTAAAGGCGAACCCAAAACTATTTCTAAAATGTACTTCTTTGCTCAAATGCTCACGCGCGTGATTTTGAACTGCAAGAGAAGACATTGTTAAAAGTTTATCCTGGCCGGAGTTTACTGTACTGTCTCAGTATTTACATGCTAGTGATGGTACAAACCTTAACCACAACATTGTGTTAGTAACTTGCAGTACGTCTCCCCCTGCTTACTCACTTCTAACCTTCTCTAACTTCTGACGTCACACCGACACGTCATGGAATTGTGTAATTTTGTACATACATACAACACACACACACACACACACACACACAATATATATATATATATATATATATATATATATATATATATATATATATATATATATATATATATATATATATATATATATATATATATATATATAAGGATATTTAAGGTAGTGTTTACCTGATTGGATGTTAGATACTATTGTAAATCATTACTCTAAACAAATAACAGTAGTTGGACTGGCAGTGTTGCTGTTTAGGGCAAACATCTAATGATAAATTGAAAAACAGCATTGGAATAAGCTTATTAGCCCATGCTAGCTAGGCAGGTAATACTCTTCTGGAAATGCCCTCTCATGTACCTGTCTAACCTATTTTTAAAGCCAACCAGAATATTTGTTTTAATGACCACTTTTGCATTTTATCCCATATCTTTATTATTATTTCCAAATGTGTTTTTCTCCATACCCTGTATGTTTGTGATCTTTAATGGTATACCGCGTTTAGTAAGTACACAGCGTGAGGGTGCAGTCAGTCGGCTTCAAGGTGCATACTGTCTGCCAACTATTTAGCAGGTGTGGTGGAGTAAGACGGTGGTGCCAGATGCGTCGGTGTAAAACAGTGGTGCCAGATGCCTCTGCTCTTGAGGCATTGATCGTGTACTGAGTGAAGCTGTGGGACTTGTTGGATCATAGAGTATGTGGTGCTGCTGCTGCTGGCAGGTGACGCAGGCCTTTCTCCGTGGTGGGTGTGGGATTAGGGTGGTCTAGCTGATGGGTTGTTGTGTGAACATGTTGCATAGTGCTGGCTAACACAAAACTTTTTACCTCCGGTTAAACTTCGTTAAAGGAACGATACAAATAGTGATAAGCAAAGTATCAACAAAGTTCTCTGCATCTAGTAAACGCACTTGCGCACATCTCGTTTAGAATAGTCGGTAAAAAATGTTAAAAATTTTTAGTAGAATGTTTTTTAAAACGTCTGAGTTAGTTTAATATATTTATTATGCATCTCTGTACTCATCCAGTGGGCGGTATTAAAAAAAATTAGAGAGGCACATAATGGGTCCAGGGACTGGGCCGCAAAATTTTAATAGCTAAACAAGTTACAATGGCAATGAACTATTTACATGTTTATAGTATCTAGTTACAGTCGTAATGAGTTATTTATGCAGATATGAATTACGTTACAAAAATTTACAAAAACGTTATATTTTAACAATTATGCTTGTAATAAAAAAGTAAGAGGTATTATTTACAGTGGGCAACGTCAGGGTATTTTTCCAGAATAGTTGTTAATTTATCACTGTGGATAAAATACTTTGACATTTTTGAGTGAGTTGTCCCTGATTTCATCAATTTTATCACATTCCAGTATATAATGACATTTAATCTGGTCTAAATCATCTGGAGGTGGTGATTTAATACTTGTAACCCAGCAGAAGCAGGGCGGTAGTGACATCCAGGAGTCTTGCTTATATTGCTGGATGCACCATAGACATGTGACTCCTCCTGCATGATAGAATGATGGTAGGTGGACTGACTGGTGTCAGTTTCCCTCAGTCTCAAGTCAATGAAGTTTTGTTCAAGTTTATATTATTGTTCTCAAATTGCTAACTGACAACCCAAGATTGTAATCTACTCCCTCTTTGAAGGGAGTAGATTCATCACATCTATCATGCATTTGAAGACCAGTGTAAGCTGGAATCCACTGAAGGTGTACTCTACTCCAGTGTCCACAGTTCTACCATACCTGTGCCTGGCATCTAAGACTTTTCAAAAATTGGTATATAATAAAGGCAAGTATATAAGTGAGACACGTGTGCAGAATTAGGGTACTTTCATGAGGATAAGTTTCGCCCATGGCCTTTATCAGTTTCACCCTTTGTGGACGAAACTTATACAATTACCATAGGATTACTTGACCAAGTACAAATTATAGAAAGCCCCTTGTTATGCAGAGCATTTCGGGCAGCCTTAAAAATTACTGAACAAAATACCGCACAATATACCGTAAGTATACCGCAGCAATATACCGTAACAATTTGGTTTATGATTTATGAAATTTTGAGATCTTGTGCAACATCTGGGTTTAACATTTGTATTGGTGAAGACCAAGGAAGAACGTATTTTAGGTTAATATATGTTGTGAAAAATTGGTTATAGTATTGATAACATCAGTTTGAATGCTAATATGATTTGGATCGTTAACAGTGTTGCTATTGATACGTCAGACTTTAACATATCTTAAGTAAGGTTTAAGCCGGACATAAGAGAACCTTCTAAACATTTTTGAAGCAGGTGGCTGAGAGAAAGCTTTTTGCATCTTATGGAAGGAGTTTCAAATTTTAAGGCCTTTATTTGCATGGAGTTCCTCTATAGATTAAGTCGAACACGTGGTTCAGTATATCAGAGAGGGAAAAATATACACTAATGCAGTGTAATGCGATCCTTTATTGACTACGTTTCGCCCATACAGTGGGCTTTATCAGGTCAGAGAGAGATCTACCTGGGTAAAGAGTACATGAGTATATATACAGGGTGGAGAGTCAGGTGGAGAATGTTGGGTAGGTTGGATCTGCGACGGACCTGCACGTACGGTACGTGCGGGTGTGTTATGTAGGATAACCATGAAAAAGTTTCCTGGCAAGAGGTTCAGCTATGTTGTAAAAGCCGCTGTTCTAGTTGTAATTTTTAGATGTACAGATAAGTGATGATTCTAAGATTGTGCGGTACTGAGTGTCTGATTCCCTGGAAGCTCTGGCGTAGAACGCACGCATTCCTTAAATCGTCCGTTCTGCCTGCTTACTGGTATTCTGAAATACGTGTTTGGAGGTCTCTCCACACTATATACTCATGTACTCTTCATCCAAATGGATCTGTTTGTGACTTTATAAAACCTACTGTGTGGGCGAAACGTAGTCAATACAGGTTCGCATTATACTGCATTCGTGTTTATTTTTCCATCATGTCGGTATTTATACCATTTATCTCCATAGCAAAGATATATTTATTGTATTGTGTGTTCTTTTGCAGCTCTCCAAAAAAAGAATGTGAATGCTGGGTTAAGATCGTTCTAGTTATCCTTTATATATAAAATGCACAGTAGTAATTGTGAATATGATATATGTTGAGTAAATTAATACTTTTAAATAGGGGGGTGTTCGTTACCCGGAACTTGGTTTGGTAATTATTCAAACAGCTGATTTATGTTGGGTAGCAATGGTTATTAAGGTGATCTGTTGTAGCAGATCCCCAAGCACAAATGCCATAGGTGAGGTAAAGGAAAGGGAATGAGGCTACTCAAGGCCTTTCGCGCTGCAATTGCAAGCACTGCGTCAGGTTCAATTCAATGGAAGTGTCGTGTCAGTATCATATATACACTTGTGTAGTGTATCTTTCCTTTTATACAGCTGGTCCCTTTGCGTGTGACGTCACGGTACCCGCTGACGTCAGAGGCTCAGCGCATGTGCACAGCCTCTCATAGGCACACTCCCTCACTAACGTTAGACCTACAGGCGAGACAGACGGGTGGCTGTAAATATACCGTAACCATCCAACAAGGAGTATCTTTGACCTCCTATATATCTCTCCCAAGACCCACGCGACAGAAGGAAGGAATTGGGAATCGCAGTCGAGGTCTAGAGCGAGGCGTCCATCGCGCCGTCTTGTCTTGTTCTTTACGAGACCATTTATTTTGCATTGCTAATCACTTGTTTGCGATTATTTGCATGACCACAACAATGTATCTACCTCATCGGCTAGGAAAATGATAGGATGGATAATGAGAACCTTCAAAACTAGGGACGCCAAGTCCATGATGACACTCTTCAAATCGCTTGTTCTCTCTAGGCTGGAATACAGCTGTACTCTAACTGCCCCCTTCAAGGCTGGCGACATTGCAGACCTGGAGAGTGTACAAAGAACTTTCACAGCACACATAAGTACGATAAAGCACCTAAATTACTGGGAATAGTTGAAGGTCCTTGATCTGTATTCCCTGGAACGCAGGCAAGAGAGATACATGATAATATACACTTGGAAGGTTCTGGAGGGATTGGTACCAAACCTGCACACGAAAATCACTCCCCTATGAAAGCAAAAGACTGGGCAGGAGATGCAACATTACCCCGATGAAAAGCAGGGACACCACGAGTACATTGAGAGACAACACAATAAGTGTCCAGGGCCCAAGACTGTTCAACTGCCTCCCAGCATACATAAGGGGGATTACCAATAGACCCCTGGCTGTCTTCAAGGAGGCACTGGACAGGCACCTAAAGTCAGTACCTGACCAGCCGGGCTGTGGTTCGTACGTCAACTTGCTTGCGGCCGGCAGTAACAGCCTGGTTGATCAGACCCTGGTCCACCATGAGGCCTGGTCTCAGACCGAGCCGAGGGGGCGTTGACCCCCGAAACCCCCTCCAGGTAAAATCCACGTGTGTACTCACCTAGTTGTGGTTGCAGGGGTCGAGTCAAAGCTCCTGGCCCCGCCTCTTCACTGGCCGCTACTGGGTGTGTGTGTGTGTGTGTGTGTACTCACCTAGTTGTACTCACCTAGTTGTGGTTGCAGGGGTCGATTCATAGCTCCTGGCCCCGCCTCTTCACTGGCCGTTACTGGGTCTCTCTCCCTTCGCCATGAGCCTTATCATACCTCTTCTTAAAGCTATGAATGGATCCTGCCTCCACTACATCGCTTCCCAAGCTATTCCACTTCCTGACCACTCTGTGACTGAAGAAATACTTCCTAACATCCCTGTGATTCATCTGAGTCTTCAACTTCCAGCTGTGCCCCCTTGTTGCTGTGTCCCATCTCTGGAACATTGTATGTCCACCTTGTCAATTCCTCTCAGTATTTTATAAGTCGTTATCATGTCCCCCCTTTCTCTCCTGTCCTCCAGTGTCGTCAGGTCGATTTCCCTTAACCTCTCCTCGTAGGACATATCCCTTTGCTCCGGGACTAGTCGTGTTGCAAACCTTTACACTTTCTCTAGTTTCTTTATGTGCTTGGCTAGGTGTGGGTTCCAAACTGGTGCTGCGTACTCCAGTATGGGCCTAACGTACACAGTGTACAGGGTTCTGAACGATTCCTTATTAAGATGTCGAAATGCTGTTCTTAGGTTTGCTAGGCACCCGTATGCAGCAGCAGTTATTTGGTTGATGTGCGCCTCAGATGTGCCTGGTGTTATAATCACCCCAAGATCTTTTTCCTTTGGTGAGGTTTGTAGTCTCTGGCCCCCTAGACTGTACTCCGTCTGCGGTCTTCTTTGCCCTTCGCCAATCTTCATGACTTTGCACTTGGTGGGGTTAAACTCCAGGAGCCAATTCCTGGACCAGTCCTGCAGCCTGTCCAGATCCCTTTGTAGTTCTGCCATGTCCTTCTCATCAACTTCACATCATCTGCAAACAGGGACACTTCGGAGGTTATTCCTTCCGTCATGTCATTCACAAATACCAGAAACAGCACCGGCCCTAGAACTGACCCCTGTGGAACCCCACTCGTCACAGGCGCCCACTCTGACACCTCGCCACGAACCATGACTCTCTGCTGTCTTCCTGACAGGTATTCCCTGATCCATTGGAGTGCCTTCCCTGTTATCCCTGCCTGGTCCTCTAGGTTTTGCACTAATCTCTTGTGTGGAACCGTGTCAAACGCCTTCTTACAGTCCAAGAAAATGCAATCTACCCATCCCTCTCTCTCTTGTCTTACTGCTGTCACCCTGTCATAGAACTCCAGTAGGTTTGTGACACAGGATTTCCTGTCTCTGAAACCGTGTTGACTGCCGTTGATAAGCTCATTCCTTTCTAGGTGTTCCACCACTCTTCTCCTGCTAATCTTCTCCATGACTTTGCATGCTATACATGTCAGTGACACTGGTCTGTAGTTAAGTGCTTCATGTCTGTCTCCTTTTTTAAAGATTGGGACTACATTTGCTGTCTTCCATACCTCAGGTAGTCTCCCTGTTTCGATAGATGTGTTGAATATTGTTGTTAGGGGTACACATAGCGCCTCAGCCCCCTCTCTCAGGACCCATGGAGAGATGTGATCCGGCCCCGTCGCCTAGCACTTACTTCTTTTACAACCCCATCTATAAATATATTAAACAACCATGGTGACATTACACATCACTGTCTAAGACCTACTTTTACCGGGAAGTAATCCTCTCTCCTACACACCCTAACTTGAGCCTTACTACCCTCATAAAAACTCCTTACAGCATTCAGTAACTTACTACCTATTCCATACACTTGCAACATTTGCCAAATTGCTCCCCTATCCACTCTATCACATGCCTCTTCTAAATCCATAAATGCAATGAAAACTTCCCTTCCTTTATTTATATACTGTTCACATATATGCTTTAATGTGAACACTTGATCTACACATCCCCTACCCACTCTAAAGCCTCCTTGCTCATCTGCAATCCTACTCTCTGTCTTACCTCTAATTCTTTCAATAATAATTCTACCGTACACTATACCTGATTGTACTAACGAAACACAAAGAAAGATCAAACATCCCAAATGGTAACTCCTGCTTCATATTTGCAAATATTCAGGGTCTGAAATCAAATAAAAATGACAAAGTTAGTTATGTTAATGGACTCCTATCAGAAGCGAATGCCATGTTTGGAGCATTTACAGAAACACATACAAGGGATGTTTTGGACGGAGAGATTAAGATAGAAAACTATAACATGTATAGATGTGATAGAATTAATAGGTCACAGGGAGGAGTAGGACTCTATGTAAAAGATATTCTCTGTTGCAAAGAAGTGTTGAACGCTACGAATGACATAGTAGAAATCCTCGGCATTAAAGTGGAAAATAAGATTCTAGTAATTATCCTAGTATACAAACCACCACCAGCAACTGCGGAGGAATTCACAGATCAGTTAAGGAAGATAAATAGCTATCTGGATAGGCTAGAGAATCCCACCCCAAACATTTTACTCCTTGGAGATTTTAATCTCCCTCATGTAAAATGGAAGATGAGGCAACATAATGTTATACCAGAAATATATCCTGGGAGTACCCTGGCTCAACAGGCACATACCAGGGAACTAATGAGGCTTTGTGAAAAGTACTCATTACACCAACAGATAATT
>WNWK01014549.1:0-50932 GCA_009830355.1 Cherax destructor | reverse complement strand
GGCTAAACCAGGAGGCAGCTTTGGTTTTATCATATTCGAACAAGAGGAGTCGGCTTGGTCTGCTGTTGCTCTTGGACCCCATATTGTTAATGGAAAAGAAATTATTACAGAATTGCCTGGATCAGTGCAAGTACTTGTAGGAGGTTTGAACAAGACAGTAAATGAGGGAGAAGTTAGTGATGCCCTTGAGCAGTTTGGTATGGTTTTAAGTTGGCACCGAGACAGTCAAAGAACATACATGATCGTCACTCTCCCCTCACAAGCTATAGCTAACAAGGCAATCCAGGCTGGCTCAATATTGCTCAATGATCATCCATTGTTTATAAAACCAGTGACAAAACACCTGCTTAATAATAAACACTGAATCCATACTAACTTACTCCCTCTCTCATGATAAAAATAACCCCCCAAAAAAATTTGTGCTTTTTAGTTTGAAAAGGAAGATTTTTTTTATGTTTAGTAATTATTTTAGAAAGAAAGAAAGGACATAATTATTATTATTATTATTACAGAAAACATGTTCAATTTTTGTGAGAGAAAAACGAAGCTAAAATATGATGAATACTAGAATATTCAAGATATTTATAAATGGAGTTGTAAGAGAAGTGAATGCTCGGGTGTTGACAAGAGGTGTGGGGTTAAAAGATAAAGAATCTAACACAAAGTGGGAGTTGTCACAGTTGCTCTTTGCTGATGACACTGCTTTTTGGAGGATTCTGAAGAGAAGTTGCAGAGGTTGGTTGATGAGTTTGGTAGGGTATGTAAAAGAAGGAAATTAAAAATGAATATAGGAAAGAGTAAGGTGATGAGGATAACAAAAAATTAGGTAATAGAAGATTGGAGGGAGAGAGTATGGAGGAGGTGAATGTATTCAGATATTTAGGAGTGGACATGTCAGCGGATGGGTTTATGAAAGATGAGGTAAATCATAGAATTGACAAGGGTAAAAAAGTTAATGGTGCACTGAGGAGTTTGTGGAGACAAAGAACTTTATCCATGAAAGCAAAAAAAGGAATATATGAGAGTATAGTTATACCAATGCTCTTGTATGGGTGTGAGGCATGGGTTGTGTATTTTGCAACAGGGAGAAGGCTGGAGGCAGTGGAGATGTCATGTCTGAGGGCAATGTGTGGTGTGAATAAAATGCAGAGAACCCATAGTTTTGAGATTAGGAGGAGGTGTGGGATTTTCAAAACTATTATCCAGAGAGATGAGGAGGGGTTATTGAGATAGTTTGGACATGTAGAGAGGAAGGAACAAAATAGAATGACTTCAAGAGTGTATAGATCTGTAGACAGCCTGACTGTCTGCATAGACAGCCATGCTGTCTGCCAGCTAAGTTCATATTTCGTGCCATGCTAGTTTCCATAGTATTCCACCAGAGGGCAAGCCTGTAGGCATACCCTTGTGAGTCTACCTCACCCCTGCCTCTCTCTCACTTGGCGCCCAGACTTCACTCAGTCAATAGGCCTACTCCTCTCCCTCTCGCAAGGGGCATGGCCCACCTGGGCCATGGCCACAGACACGCAGCCTGTTACCCGCACCTTTATTACAAATAAAGTAAGAAGCCTCCGAAGCCTTATCATTTACAACCACGCCTCCAAAACGACAAATAACACATAGTTATAAATGGTGACAGCGGTGCCTCGCAGCTGTGTTGTGTTTGCCCGCGAGGGAAGGAAGAGGACTGAAGTTTGTCTACCACTTCATCAGTCTCTACAAGAAGCATCCGTCTCTCAACGAGTTATCCTGATGTCGTGTCTGCAAATCTCAGCATCCAGACACAGGTACAAGCAGGATTCAGGCCGAAATTTGTCTAATTCTCCGAGAAATGGCGTCACTGACTTCACGCCACAGCGTCCCATGCTGTTTCTCAGTCACGTGTTCAGCCTTGCCAGCATGTTCTGCTGTTGTTGTTCAGCTCAGCACAACTATTTCAGCACTTCAGAGGTGAGTTAGTGGTGATTTCCCTGTGTGAGCGTGTCTCGTGTGTTGTGGGTGAGGGAGGTAGGCGCGCGGCCCTGTCTCTCACCATACACACCCGCCCTAGTGTACGCCGCCACACACCATACACCACTCACTGCACTCACTCCCTCTATGCTGTTTTCTGTGAATTTCCTTGTGAATTCTTGCCAGAACTGTGTATCCGAGTGTCGAGGCCACTCGAAGCCACGTGTGACCACGTGTGGGTCTGCGCCTACATCAACCCATGACGTCACCACCATGCTGCTGACGTCACGATGCTGCCGACTCCACGACGTCACTCCACGACGTCACTCCACTGATGTCACTTCGCGATGTCACCCCATGACATCCATCATGTCACTCCAGAACGTCACCCACGATGACGCCTGACATCACCCACATGATGTCCCGAGTGTTCTAGATTCAGTGATCATTTTATTTTCATTATTTGTCGAGAAGTTTGAGAGAAGATATAAGTCAAGTGTTCATTATTTCTCTCAGTCAGTGTTCTCACATGTTCGAGTATTGCTTAGTGACGATTTTTATACAGAAAAGCGTCATTTGCTAGTAAGCCATGTTGTACCACATGTACTCACCTAGTTGTACTCACCTAGTTGTGGTTGCAGGGGTCGAGTCAAAGCTCCTGGCCCCGCCTCTCCACTGGCCGCTACTGGGTCACTCTCCCTGCGCCATAAGCTTTATCATACCTCTGCTTAAAGCTATGTATAGAGCCTGCCTCCACTACATCGCTTCCTAAACTATTCCACTTCCCGACAACTCTGTGACTGAAGAAATACTTCCTAACATCTCTGTGATTCATCTGAGTCTTCAACTTCCATCTGTGTCCCCATGTGTAGTATGTGTGCCGTTTTCTCGTGTGTCCTATGTAGCACCTGTGTGTTACTTTGTCACCCAGTGTGTGACCCGCGCCCCGCGCGCTTGACAGCTGACATTTGTCAGTCCAGGCATCAGTTACGAGCGTTCGAGCGTCTTGTACAGAAAGCTCTTATTGTTCGCCGCTCGTAGATGCCTTTGCTGAATCGTACCCGCGACGATTCTCCCATCGAGACCGTTCCACTACACCTCCTAGACCGTCAGTCCAGTTATTGCAGATGACCAGTCTGGGGACGCTTACACTGCCCTCTGCTGTAACTTCTACTGTCGAGAGATGACACTCGCCAAGCCGCAGTTAAGCCTGTTGGCAGGCGACTGTCAGCCTCGTATCACAGCTTCAGTGAGCAGCCTGCACAAAGTTGATGTCACTTTGACTGCTAGCCCACTCACTGCAGTATGGTGTATGCTGTTACGACCTCCAGATGTTTCGCCGAGTCGTCCCTGTCACGACTCACTCCACACTCACCAGCAGCGACACCTCCAGCGACAGTACCAGTCGAGGAATGTCCTCCTGAGTCGCTTGCCAGTCCTGTCCTGTTGCGACTACTGACTACGCCTCACTCGAGGGCACCAGCAGTTGTGCCCCAGTTGAGTGAACCCCTGCAGCGACTACTACGATGTCTGCTTCACATCCCAGAGGAGACCGTACCCTGTTATGTCACAGCTCAGCCACAGCTGTCTCCCGTGTTGCAGTACGTGTCCAGACGCAGGAAGGCGTGCAGTGCTGCATCGACGCTCACTGCCTTAGACCACGAAGCACACCGTTTTTTTCTTCCCTCTCTGGAGGAAGTTTTTTTTCTATGTCCATATGTTTATGTATATATGTATTTTTCTTAAGTGTTCTGTGACCTGTTCTTGCGAGAGAGAGACCGAGTTTTTTTTTAATGCCATTCATGGTCGGGACGACCATGGGTGCGTGACCGAGCGATGTAGACAGCCTGACTGTCTGCATAGACAGCCATGCTGTCTGCCAGCTGAGTTCATATTTCGTGCCATGCTAGTTTCCATAGTATTCCGCCAGAGGGCAAGCCTGTAGGCATACCCTTGTGAGTCTGCCTCACCCCTGCCTCTCTCTCACTTGGCGCCCAGACTTCACTCAGTCAATAGGCCTACTCCTCTCCCTCTCGCAAAGGGGCATGGCCCACCTGGGCCATGGCCACAGACACGCAGCCTGTTACCCGCACCTTTATTACAAATAAAGTAAGAAGCCTCCGAAGCCTTATCATTTACAACCACGCCTCCAAAACGACAAATAACATATCGTTATAGATCTGTAGTGGAAGGAAGGCGGGGTAGGGGTGGGCCTAAGAAAGGTGAGCATGTTAGATAGGAGCGAATGGAGACAAATGGTTTTTAGGACTTAACGTGCTGTTGGAGTGTGAGCAAGGTAACATTTATGAAGGGATTCAGGGAAACTGGCAGGTCAGACTTGATTCCTGGAGATGGGAAGTACAGTGTCTGCACTATGAAGGAGAGGTGTTAATGTTGCAGTTTTAAAACTGTAGTGTAAGTGCACCTCAGGCAAGACAGTGGAGTGAGTGATGAATGTTTTTGTTTTTCGAGCCACCCCGCCTTGGTTGGAGACGGCTGATGTGTTAATAAATTATAAAAAATGTATACACAGCCTCTCCTCACCTAATGTCAGAGTACCGTTCCTAAGACCAAGTTGATAAATGAATTCGTTGCTAAATCACGAGAGTACTACAGTGGACCCTCGGTTTTTGTTGAAAATTCTTTGCAGAATGCTGTTTGAGTGCCGTTACTGAATGAATTTGTTCCCATAAGAACAAATGTAAATTAGATTAGTCGCTTCAGACCCCCAAAAATACAATTACAAAAAAAAACACATAATTGTTCGAATTTGGAGGTGAACAAAAACCGAGGGTCCACTGTATAATGCTAGTGGGTTTATGTCAACCACCTTTCATGTTGTTTTAAGCGATTAAGTGATAGAAAAAGGACGACACAAAATTTAACTCCTCCAATCTTATTGGAGGTATATAGGGCCACTGACAACACCGCTGCTGCCACCACCTCTATACGGCTTATTCCAACAGTGCCCCTTATAAACCAAACAACAACACACCACCACCATATTAGATGAATTGTGATAGATAAATAAGCCCTAGAGTTGAAATTAGTGTTATATTCAAGCATTTTGGTGAAGAAACTTTTCGAGAGTGACAGCTGTAGCAGCTGCAGCCACATCAACTTCAACAGCATCAACGTCAACATCTGTATAACAGCAGGGGAAGCAACAGAAACACCACAGCAACAGCATCTGCAGCAGCAGATGCTGCTACTGTTAAAGGTAAGGTAAGTGTGATGTTAAATGTTCATTTATACATTTTATTATAGCTTTATATTGATTTGTCATTCTTTTCTTTATGTATATCTATATTTAATCTCTAAAAAAATTATTTTTTTGTTAATACTTTTGGGTGTCTGGAACGGATTAATTGGATTTACATTATTTCCTATGGGGAAAATGGTTTGGGTTTTCGTTAATTTTGGTTTTCGGCAGACTCTTTGGAATGGATTAATCATGAAAACCAAGGGTCCACTGTAGTATCTTCTGGGAGCATTAGTTTAATAGTGTCAGGTAGAGCAAGCAGCATGGCAAACACCAGGGATTCACTGATGTCATGTACTATTAACACTCTCCTTTTAACCCTTTCAGGGTCGGTCCTATAGTATTACGGCTTGAGAGACAGTGTTGCTCCTGTAATACTATGCCAAAATTCTAGCGCCTTCAAATCTAGCAGGAGAAATCTGGTAGGCCTGCATGTGAGAGAATGGGTCTGCGTGATCAGTGTGCGCAGTATGAAAAAAATTGGGGCTCCCGCATTGCATTGTGGGAGTGATAAATCAGTGCGGCTCAGTCACCAGGCGAAGCGGTAAGGAATACCCCACTCTCAGGTGAATTGTGACTCTTCCCTTCCCAAGTGATAGTTCTAACACAGATTGAAGTGTCAGTGAAGATGAATCTAATGATGTTGAGGAGTTTGTGACAGAAAGTAATGACCAGGATACCAGAAATACTGATGAAAACCAAGACCATTATTAACCTTCCACCGTCCACCAAAAAAGTCAGACAAAGTGACTTATTTGAATATGGGTGGTGGGGAAGACAGTGTGGGTGGTGGGGAAGACAGTGTGGGTGGTGGGGAAGTGTTGGTAGTGGGGAAGACAGTGTGGGTAGTGGGGCAGATAGTGTGGGCAGTGGGGAAGACAGTGTGGGTGGTGGGGAAGACAGTGTGGGTGGTGGGGAAGACAGTGTGAGTAGTGGGAGCAGTGTGGGTAGTGGGGAAGACAGTGTGGGTGTGGGGAAGACAGTGTGGGTGTGGGGAAGACAGTGTGGGTAGTGGGGAAGACAGTGTGGGTGGGTGGGGGAAGATAGTGTGGGTGGTGGGGAAGTGTTGGTAGTGGGAAGACAGTGTGGGTAGTGGGGCAGATAGTGTGGGCAGTGGGGAAGACAGTGTGGGTGGTGGGGAAGACAGTGTGGGTGGTGGGGAAGACAGTGTGAGTAGTGGGAAGACAGTGGAGTAGTGGGGAAGGCAGTGTGGGTAGTGGGAAGACAGCATGCGTGGTGGGGAAGACAGTGTGGGTAGTGGGGAAGACGGTGTGGGTGGTGGGGAAGACAGTGTGGGTGGTGGGGAAGATAGTGTGGGTGGTGGGGAAGTGTTGGTAGTGGGAAGACAGTGAGGGTAGTGGGGCAGATAGTGTGGGTAGTGGGGAAGACAGTGTGGGTGGTGGGGAAGACAGTGTGGGTGGTGGGGAAGACAGTGTGGGTGGTGGGGAAGACAGTGTGAGTGGTGGGGAAGACAGTGTGAGTAGTGGGGAAGACAGTGTGGGTAGTGGGGAAGACAGTGTGGGTAGTGGGGAAGACAGTGTGGGTAGTGGGGAAGACAGTGTGGGTAGTGGGGAAGACAGTGTGGGTGGTGGGGAAGACAGTGTGGGTGGTGGGGAAGACAGTGTGGGTGGTGGGGAAGACAGTGTGGGTGGTGGGGAAGACAGTGCGGATAATGGGGAAGGCTGCTTGGGTAGTGGGGAAGGGAGCGTCTGCAGTGGGGAAGACAGTGTGGGTTTGTGTAAACAACATGGCTAGCCGGTGGCTGACTAGCTGGCTGGCTGGCTGATTGACTTTGGCTGTCTCTATCTCTGTCTGTCTGTATCTATATATGTCTGTCTATTTCTGTCTCTTTCTGTCTCTGTCTATCTCTGTCTCACAGGTACACATAAATACAATTATACATTGTGTAAATTACCTAGGATAACCCAAAAAAGTCAGACAGAGTGACTTATTTGCATGTGGGTAGTGGGCAAGCCAGTGTGGGTGGTGGGCAAGCCAGTGTGGGTGGTGGGCAAGCCAGTGTGGGTGGTGGGCAAGCCAGTGTGGGTGGTGGGCAAGCCAGTGTGGGTGGTGGATAAGACAATGTGGGTGGTGGATAAGACAGTGTGGGTGGTGGGGAAGACAATGTGGGTAGTGGGGAAGACAGTGTGGGTGGTGGGGAAGACAGTGTGTGGGTGGTGGGCAAGACAGTGTGGGTTTGTGTAAACAACATGGCTGGCTGATTGACTTTGGCTGTCTCTATCTCCGTCTGTCTGTCTGTATCTATATCTGTCTCTGTATCTATCTCTGTCTCACAGTAGGGACACCGCGTGGCGGGTCATAACTTTAGTGCTCTGCGAATTTAAGTGTTTTTGAGGGCTACCCAAGGATACTGCAGGGGTCAACAAGTGTGTCAGGGTAGTGAACAACCCTTGAAGTGATTTATGAGTTGCCCTGAGCAACATAAGTGCGGGGAGAGCCACAATTTTATAAGTGAAGTACAAATTGATAACTGGTGGTGGGGTCAGAGTGGGAAGGCCTAGTGTGCTCCAGGCGACGTTGCCACATGTGTCACCCAAGATATTAAATTGAAATAAATATGTGACAAGTGAAAGAAATACAGTGGACCCCCGAGTTTCGTAAGGTTCTTATTTCGTAAACATCGTGTTTCGTAAGCTTTTTTCGATTTCGAGAATCGTAAACTGGCTCGTGTTTCGTAACGTATTAGACCTGTCCGCCTGCTCCGCGCCTGCGCAGGATGCAGGATGCCCGCCAGTGAAGCGTTGTTTACCATTGAGAGAACATTACCCAGCGCGCTCTTTCAAACATTCACAATACATTTGGTGTCTTGTTTGGTGGTTTAGTGACTGTCACTGTGAAATAAGTCACCATGGGTCCAAAGAAGCTTCCTAGTGGCACCCCTGTGGTAGCATTCATGCAGTGAGTGTAGCAGGCATGCAGGGAGTTTAGCAGGCATGCAGGGAGTGTAGCATTCATGCAGGGAGTTTAGCATTCATGCAGGGAGTTTAGCATTCATGCATGGAGTTTAGCAGGCATGCAGGGAGTGTAGCATTCATGCAGGGAGTGTAGCAGGCATGCAGGGAGTTTAGCATTCATGCAGGGAGTTTAGCATTCATGCAAGGAATTTAGCATTCACGCAGGGAGTTTAGCAGGCATGCAGGGAGTGTAGCATTCATGCAGGGAGTGTAGCAGGCATGCAGGGAGTGTAGCAGGCATGCAGGGAGTTTAGCAGGCATGCAGGGAGTGTAGCATTCATGCAGGGAGTTTAGCATTCATGCAGGGAGTTTATCATTCATGCAGGGAGTTTAGCATTCATGCAGGGAGTGTAGCAGTCATGCAGGAGTTAGCATTCATGCAGGGAGTTTAGCATTCATGCAAGGAGTTTAGCATTCATGCAGGGAGTTTAGCAGGCATGCAGGGAGTGTAGCAGGCATGCAGGGAGTGTAGCAGGCATGCAGGGAGTGTAGCATTCATGCAGGGAGTGTAGCAGGCATGCAGGGAGTGTAGCAGGCATGCAGGGAGTGTAGCAGGGAGTGGGGATTCCCCTTCATAAAGGCTGAAGAATTCCTCCCCCAACAAGTGTTTAATTGTGATGAAACAGGCCTGTTTTGGAAGAAAATGCCCAAGAGGACCTTCATTACTCATTACCCTATCTTCCAGATGCCTGCAACTCTTCAATAAAGGTAAGTATATGTATATATATATTATTTTTAATTATTTTGTATGTGAATATTTTTTTGTGGAACAGATGATTGTATTTACATTATTTCTTATGGGAAATAATGGTTTGAATTTCGTAAACTTTGTGTTAAGTAATAGCTCCTGGAACGGATTAATTACGATACTCGGGGGTCCACTGTACAGTGAATAGGTGGCTTATTTAACAGTTGCAAGTACTAAAAACAGTGGAATAATGACAATATACTGGTATGAATGCGTGGATGGTGGTCGGTCTCGCTTGTAAACAATAGCACTGACGCTCCGTGGAGTGCCCGGGCCCAGCTGGGACACGCGTACGCGTCTGGGACGAATAGCCAACTCTTCCAACTCCAAGCAGTTCGCCTAATACCGAGCCAAAATTCTTGAAAAAAAATCTGTCGAACACCGATTTGGACGACCTCCGACGCCGTCGAGCACCGGGGGTTGACTGTATTATTATAATATTATTTTATATTATTATTATATACTGTATTACAGTCTCTCATCACTTAACGATGGAGATAGGGACCCAAGACACCGTCAGTAAGCAAATTCGTCGCTAAACGAGGAGCATACTATACAGGTCTCCCTCCACATTTGTCCAATCTCTTTTTAAAGCTACCCAAGGTCCTATCGAAGCTAAAACCTTGGGTAGTTTCAAATTTAGATTGGATAAATACATGAGTGAGAGGGATTGGATTTGAGTGGGACTTGCATGTGAGTAAATAGAATTATCATTACATTCACTCATAAGACGAAGAATGAGGGGAGACATGATCGAGGTATACAAGTGGAAAATGGGTATTAACAAAGGGGATATAAATAAGGTCTTGAGGATATCTCTCCAAGAGAGAACATAAGAAAATAAGAAAGGAGGAAAACTGCAGCAGGCCTGTTGGCCCATACTAGGCAGGTCCTTCACATTCCATCCCACTAACAGAATATTTTTTCAACCCAATCTTCAATGCTACCCAAGAAAAAAGCTTTGATAATTCTATTTACTCATGTGTAATTCCAACTCAAATCCAACCCCTCTCACTCATGAATTTATCCAACCTAAATTTGAAACTACCCAAGGTCCTTGCTTCAATAACCCTACTAGGCAGACTGTTCCATTCATCAACTACCCTATTTCCAAACCAATACTTTCCTATATCCTTTCTGAATTTAAACTTATCTAATTTGAATCCATTATTGTGGGTTCTCTCTTAGAGATATATCCTCAAAACCTTATTTATATCCCCTTTGTTAACCCTTTGAGGGTCGACAGGCCTTCTCGGAAACCTGTTCCCAGGGTCGAAAAATATTCGGAAAAAAAAAATTATTTTATCTTATGAAATGATAGTTTTTTTTTCTAAATCTAAATGGCTAAACAAAAAATTTTTGCGATCAATACTTACGGAGATATGGAGGCTTCAAGTTGACTAAAATTGAACTACTGATAGCAACATCGGTGACTTCTGGTTGGCCGGTAATAGTTTTTATTTTCTAATATTTTTTTATTTTTTAATATTTTTTTTTTCAAGTAACCTTTATGTCCTGTGAGACCAATATCAACCATATTTTGTATATATACACTCCTTGTATACTACACAATAACTGCTGGCTGACTGGCTGGCTGGCTGGCTGGCTTGCTGACCAGCTGGCTGGCTGGCTGGCTGGCTAGCTGGCTGGCTGGCTAGCTGACCAGCTGGCTTACTGGCTGAACAGCTGGTTTCATGGATGGTCAGCCGGCTGACTGGCTGGCTGTGTCTCTATCTCACAGGAACACATAAATGCAATTATACTTAGTGTAAATTACCTAGGATACACGTGAGAATATTATACAGTAGGCCCTCATTTAGCACGGTAGTTACGTTCCTGAAAACGTCGTGTTAGCTAAAATCGTGTTAGATAATTAAAAGAACTTATGGGAAAAATAGGGTTACGTTCCTGAGAGTCCTCAAAAAGCCAAACAAGTATTTTTTAGACCAACAGATCTTACAAATATAAAAAAGAATATGTAATTGTAGTTCATTATCGTGATATATTATGTTGTTTTTACTGCTTAAGACTACAAATGTAACAGAAATAATAGTATTTACCTTAAAATGTGGGTGCTGATGTTTGTGGATGTTTGTGGATGATTGTGAAGAGAGTGGAGAGTTATGCTGTGGCCCTACTGGGCTGAGGTGGATAGTAGAGATTCTGGAACTGAAGTCGATGGTTGTACTGAGTTTCTCTAACTTTAATAAAGTCATTCAGTAAGTCAGTCAACTCATTCAGTAAGTCAGTTAAGTCATTCAGTATCATTCAGTAAGTCAGTAAGTCAAGTCATTCAGTAAGTCAGTCAGTCAAGTCATTCATTAAGTCAGTCAAGTCATTCAGTAAGTAAGTCAAGACATTCAGTAAGTCAGTCAAGACATTCAGTAAGTCAGTCAAGACATTCAGTAAGTCAGTCAGTCAAGTCATTCAGTAAGTCAGTCAGTCAAGTCATTTAGTAAGTCAGTCAGTCAAGTCATTCAGTAAGTCAGTTAAGTCATTCAGTATCATTCAGTAAGTCAGTAAAGACATTCAGTAAGTCAGTCAAGACATTCAGTAAGTCAGTCAGTCAAGTCATTCAGTAAGTCAGTCAGTCAAGTCATTCAGTAAGTCCATTCAGTAAGTCAGTTAAGTCATTCAGTAAGTCAGTCAGTCAAGTCATTCAGTAAGTCAGTCAGTCAAGTCATTCAGTAAGTCAGTCAGTCAAGTCATTCAGTAAGTCAGTCAGTCAAGTCATTCAGTAAGTCAGTCAGGTCAGTCAGTAAGTTAGTCACACAAACTTATGTTTACATCTTTTTATGTGTACAAAGTAACACTTCATTACAGCCACAGGTTATGTCTCTTCTAATATCTTTTTCTTCGTTAATTCTAAGACTTAATAAATGCTTAAACATTTTCTTGCCACTTTGAGCAACACTGGTATGCCTACTGGGTGACATGATTGCTTGGCAGATACAAGATATAGTAATTTAAAGATAAAAACACAATTCACTCTCTTATTCTTGACAAACAGCTGGCTTGACGCGTATGGAATACGAATGCTGGGATGGTAAGGTGTTGTTGGGGGAGGGGTAGCCTGGGAAGGCGGGTGGTCTCCCCAGCTGTTCCACAACATTAGCACCGGCTGCTTGAGGGAATGGTTATTTGTTTTTTCTTCCTGCAAACTGTAAGTAAGTTTATTCAGGTATACACAGATACAGTTACAAAGATTATCATACATAGCAGCATATGTGTAGAGAACCTAGGATAACCCAAAGTTTGGGTTATCCTAGGTTCTCTAGGATAACACTTTGGGTTATCCTAGGTTCTCTACACATATGCTGCTATGTATGATAATCAATGTAACTATCTCTGTATACCTGAATAAACTTACAGTTTGTGGGAAGGAAAAACAAATTCCCTTTTCCTCAAAGCATGAGGATTCTTACAGCGGTAAATAACCATGGGCTTACACTTGAAATCACCTGATGCATTACCCAAAAGGAGCAAGGTGAAGCGATCCTTTGCTGTCTTGAAGCCTGGTGCACTTTTCTCTTGCTGACTGATATAAGTTCATGTTGGCATTTTCTTCCAGAAAACACTTGTCTCGTCAGCATTAAACACTTGTTGTGGCTCATAGCCACCCTTAGTAGGACCCCCACTGACTCAATGGTTTAACCTACTGCAGGCGACCGCGGGCTCAAAATTTTTCCCCTCCAGCGAATCGCGTAATATAAGGTTTACGTCGTGTTAGATAAAAATGTGCCGCAATTCTTCAATCGCGTAATACCCAAAACGCGCAACATAAAGTCGTGCTAAATGAGGGTCTACTGTAATAATAATAATAATTATTATTATTATTATTGAAGGAAGGTGTAAGTGTCAGTCTTATCGCTAATGTAATTACAGAAGTGGCATTTGAAGAGGGGTGAGGGTCCTCTTATCTTATTTATTATTCCTTAACTAATTACTGTTGACATTTGATGCCTTCACCTGCCTTCCTCAATCCCTGCCACTCTCCCTGCCTGCCTCCCTGCCAGCCAGCCAGCCAGCCAGCGGTTAGCCTCGTCTTATCAAGAGAGATGACATTTGACAAATGAGGTTACACTGCCTTCCCTTTATTTGTTTTCACTGTTTTATCTGCCTGTCTGTCTGCCTGTCTGTCTGCCTGCCTGTCTGTCCTGTCTGTCTGTCTGTGTCTCAGAGACAGTAACTATTGAACCAACTCTGCCACATCTGAGTCCAGATATATTATTTGCAAGTCTGGATTTTTTGGGCTATCCTCTGTAATTTACACTATATATTTATCCTAGGTTATTTACACAATGTATTTATGTGTACCTGTGTGACAGAGCCACCTAGCTAGCCAGTCAGCTGGTCAGCCAGCCTGCCTGCCTGCCAGCCAGCCTTCGCCCCCACTGCCTTCCCCACCCACCCCACTGTCTTCCCCACCCCCCACCTTCCCCACTGCCTTCCCCACCCACCCCACTGTCTTCCCCACATCCCAACTCCCCCACTGCCTTCCACACTCCCCCACTGTCTTCCCCACTCTCCCTACTGTCTTCCCCACCCACCCCACTGCCTTCCCCACCCACCCTACTGTCTTCCCCACCCACCCCACTGTCTTCCCCACTCATTCCGCTGCCTTTCCCACTCCCCCCACTGTCTTCCCCACCCACCCCAATGTCTTCCCCACTCCCCCCACTGCCTTCCCTACTACTCACACTGCGGGAGTGAGGTATTCCTTACCGCTTGGGTTGGTGACAAAGGTGCACTGAATTACCACTCCCACAATGCAATGCGGGTGCATAGATTTTTTTCCTACTGCGCACACTTACCACATAGACCCATTCTATCACATGCAGGCTTACCAGCTTTCTCCCCTCGATTTGAAGCCGCTAGAATTTAGGCATACAAGTACGTGACCGACCCTGGCTGCAATGACGTACTAGTATGGGAACGACCCTCAAAGGGTTAATACCCATTTTCCACTTGTATACCTCGATCATGTCTCCCCTCATTCTTCGTCTTACAAGTGAATGTAACTTTAGGGTCTTCAATCTTTCTTCATACGGAAGATTTCTAATGCTATGTATTAACCCTTTGGGGGTCGACAGGCCTTCTCGGAAACCTGTTCCTAGGGGTCGAAAATTTTTTGGAAAAAAAAAATATTTTTTTCTTATAAAATGATAGAGAATCTTTTCCCAATCATAACGCCACCAAAATTATGAAATTTGATCAAAAACTAACAGAAGTATGCTTTCGCGAATTTAGCTGTATCGATGACATTTACGCATCTGCGATTTCGCCCACTTTGAGCCCTATTTTCGGCAAATTCCAATGTTTCAGTCTACTAAAATTATAGCTATTTCGCTAGAACTCCATTTCTTCTATCGATTGAGTACAAGAAACTGGCTATTTACCAATTTCAACTACCCAAAATAGTGGTCAGAAAATGGCAATTTGGCCAATTTCACACAAATTTCAAAAGATGCCAATTTCAAAATAGGGTCCATAATAAACAAGGCAGACATTCCTGGCACTAAAATAACATCTTCTCTGTTCATTAGTCACGTCTCCAGGCCCCTCTTACATTACTTTTGCTTTCCATTTCAAATTTTTATTCTCACAAAAAATAGAAGATTTACTGTTATGTATACAACTACATCATTGCGAAAATGGTATAAATAATATCAGCACACTTGTGCAAGAATATTAGACTCTCCAGTTGATGTGTATTGGACGCATGGTGTGATTTGTTTACTCTTGAACATTGGCCAAAATCGAACATTTTTGCTACTTTGCGCTCATTTTCAAGGTACTTGTTATCGTGAAACCAGTCAAAATTATCTCTATTTCTGTAATATATCATCCATTCTATCAAATGAGACTAAGAAAACGAGAATACAAGCATAAATACCATACGAAAATAGACTGCAAAGTCGCTGTTTTAAACCAAAAACATGGTCAGTTTTTTTTCCTCATTATGCACTGTGTGGTGCAGGAATTTTTTTATACTGTGCACACTGACCGCACAGACCCATTCTTTCACATCTAGGCCAAACAGCCTGTTTCTGCTTGATTTGAGGGCGCTAGAATTTAGGCATACTAGTACGTCAATAACCACAGTGCGTAAAAGTTACTTGTACGACCATAACCCTGAAAGGGTTAAGAGACCCCAGTGGAAATATGTTACTCTGTCTGGCTTTTCTGGGTTATCCTAAGTACTCTACACATATGCTGCTTTGTATGATAATCTATGTAACTGTATTTGTGTATACCTGAATACACATTAAGAGTGCACCATTAAGGGTGTACCATTAAGAGTGTACCATTAAGGGTGTACCATTAAGAGTGTACCATTAAGTGTACCATTTAAGCCATTAAGCGATTGGGCGGCTGGGAATTCACGAATGTGGAGGGAGACCTGTGTACAGCTTATGCTGTCAGTGGCCCTGATAAACCCAACAACATCACCACCACTAGTCACATACATAATGACATATTTTATTCATTCTAGAGTATATATCATGTTTCTATGTTATTAATATTGTTTATTATGCCACATTAGATGAATTGTGATAGATAAATAAGCCGTAGAGTTGAAATTAGCGTCATATTTAAGTGTTTTGTCCTGTCTCCAAACAATAAACTCTCCTCCCTCTCCCCTCCTCGCCGTTTTCCATACGCCAACAAGAGTCTTCAATAAAGGTAAATGTCATGTTAAATGTTCATTTATCCATTTCATTAGTCATTTTATTTAGTTCTCATTGTTTTGTGTATGTAAAACTATAGATAATCTTTAAAAAATGTATTTTTTGTTAATATTTTTGGGTGTCTGGAATGGATTAATTGTATTTACATTAATTCTTATTGGAAATATTACAGTAGGGCCCCGATTTTTGGCGTTTCGCCTTCGAAGTTCCGTTCATATGTCGAGTTTAACCCTTTGAGGGTCGGTCCCGTACTAGTACGTCAGTGCAGCCAGGGTCGGTCACGTACTTGTACGCCTAAATTCTAGTGCCTTCAAATCTGTTGGAAGAAAGCTGGCAGGCCTACATATGAAAGAATGGGTCTGCGTGGTCAGTGTGCGCAGTATAAAAAAAATCCTGAAGCACGCAGTGCATAATGAGAAAAAAAAACCTGACCGTTTTTTTGGTTTAAAACAGCAACTTTCGGGTGTATTTTCGTATGGTATTTGTGGTTGTATTCTGATTTTCTTGGTCTCATTCGATAGAATGGAAGATATACTATACAAATGGTGATGATTTTGATTGGTTTTTCGACGACAAGTACCTTGAAACTGAGCGCAAAGTAGCGAAAATGTTCGATTTTTGTCGATGTTCAAGAGTAAACAAATCACACTATGCGTCCAATACACATCAACTGGCATGTCTAATATGCTTGCACAAGTGCACTGATATTATTTATACCATTTCTACAATGATGCAGTTGAATACATAACAATAAATCTATTTTTTCGTGAAAATAAAAATTCAAAATCAAAGCAAAAGTAACGTAAAAGGGGCATGGAGATGTGACTAATGAACAGAAAAGATGTTATTTTAGTGCCATGAATGTCTGCATTGTTTATTCTGGACCCTATTTTGAAATTGGCATCGTTTGAAATTTGTGTGAAATTGGCCAAATTGCCATTTTCTGACCACTATTTTGGGTAGTTGCAATTGGTAAATTGGCGGTTTCTTGTACTCAATAGATAGACAAAATGGAGTTCTAGCGAAATAGCTATAATTTTAGTAGACAGAAACATTGGAATTTGTCGAAAATAGGCCTCAAAGTGGGCGAAACCGCCGACGCGTAAATGTCATCGATACCGCTAACTTCGCGAGAGCATAACTCCGTTAGTTTTCCATCAAATTTCATAATTTTGGTGGCGTTATAATCGGAAAAAGATTCTCTATCATTTCATAAGAAAAAATAATTTTTTTTTTGAAAATTTTTCGACCCTGAGAACAAGTTCTGGAGAGGGCCTCTCGACCCTCAAAGGGTTAAATTACAGTGGACCCTCGCTATTCAAACATAATCCATTCCAGGAGCTTGTTCTTAACACGAAATGTTTGAAAGGCGATTTAATATTTCCCATAAGAAATAATGGAAATTCAATTAATCCGTTCCTGCTGTCAGGAGGCATGACAAAATAGTACTTCACTGTGAAGCTATTTTCAACTCTACAGCTTATTTATCTATCACAATTCATCTAATATGACATAATAAACAATATAAATAACTTAAAAACCTGATATACACACTAGAATGAATAAAATATGTATGTCATTACGAATTTGGTGGCTGGGGAGGATGGTGGTGGCAGGCATACTTGGTCCAGCTATGAAAACATCTTCCCATTCTTTCCTCCTTCAGATGTGTTAATATAAGAGAAAACAGAGTTTGTAATGCTAACTGCATTAGATCACTTCCAGTCGGCTTCACGGAGTGAACAGAAATCATATGTGTCAGGCTGGTAACAGCAACAACAACTGGTTTGTTTACAAAACTCCTGAACCTTAATTTAATCTTGTTTACTCACCTCTCACTCTATATTAAGACTGCCTCTACCACCACTGCCTCTCACCACTGCCTCTACCACCACTGCCTCTCACCACTGCCTCTACCCACTACTTCTACCACTGCCTCTACCACCATTGCCTCTACCACCACTGCCTCTACTACCACCTCTCCCAGCCTCTCCCCGCTCTCCCACTGCCTCACCCCCCACTGCCTCTCACCCCCCTGCTCAGCCCTGCTCACCACTGCCTCTAACCACTGCCTCTACCACCACTGCCTCATGCGCTACCACTGCCTCTCACCACTGCCTACACTGCCTCTACCCCTGCCTACACCACTGCCTCTCACCACTGCCTCTCACCACTGCCTCTACCACTGCCTCACCACTGCCTCTACACCACTGCCTCTACACCACTCTAACCACTGCCTCTAGCTCACCACTGCCTCTACCACCATTGCCTCTACCACCACTGCCTCTACTACCACTGCCTCTCACCACTGCCTCAACCACTGCCTCTACCACCACTGCCTCAACTACTGCCTCTACCACCACTGCCTCTACTACCACTGCCTCTCACCACTGCCTCTCACCACTGCCTCTACCACTGCCTCAACCACTGCCTCTACCACCACTGCCTCTACCACCACTGCCTCTGCCACTGCCTCTCACCACTGCCTCAACCACTGCCTCAACCACTGCCTCTACCACCACTGCCTCTAGCACCACTGCCTCTAACACCACTGCCTCTACCACTGCCTCTCACCACTGCCTCTACCACCACTGCCTTTACCACCACTGCCTCTACCACTGCCTCTCACCACTGCCTCACACTTAATGAACAAACTCCAATTATAATTAAGTGTGAAATGTCTGGATGAGCGTGCAGGGTATTGTTCTCTCGAGTGTAAACAATATGGGATTGGCTCTCCACGGCGCCTGGGCGGACAGGTCTCGGACGCACTTGTTCGAATTGTGATATTTTGTTCGCATGGCGATATCGATTTTTTTGTTCTAATGACGACATATTCTATTGCCGAGCCGTTCCAATAGCGGGGGTCCACTGTATGACCAAAACTTTTGTATACGGCGAGCGGAACCCATTTGTTCACATTTTCCGTGAGCACATCTCTCTATTATGTAATAATCACTCTTGGGCACATTAAATGTCCAATTTTACGTTAATATAGTCATTTTCATAAATCCATCTATGATATTTTCTTCAAAATTATATAAGAAACACGTTACAAAGCATATAAACATGCTGTTTATATGCTATGGTGTTGCCAGGCGGAGGGAAAACATTACGTAATAATAATAATAATCACTCTTGGGCACATTAAATGTCTTATTTTACGTTAATATAGACATATTCATTAATCCATCTATGATATTTTCTCAAAATTATATAAGAAACACGTTACAAAGCATATAAACATGCTGTTTATATGCTATGGTGTTGCCGGGCGGAGGGAAAACATTACGTAATAATAATAATAATAATAATCACTTTCGGGCACATTAAATGTCTTATTTTATGTTAATATAGACATTTTCATTAATTCATCTATGATATTTTCTTTAAAATTATTTAAAAAACACGTTACATAGCATATATACATGATACATACACCCACAGAATAAAAATTGACATATATGATATTTGTTTACCAAGCGACTTTGTAGGAGTGTCGGAAGAATTACATTTTCTCTAGTCAAACACTGAGGGATAACTGTAGAAAAATATTCCTTTCATATGCCTTCACTCTATATATAGCTATTCATGACCCTTGTGGGTTTAGCACTTCTTTTTTATTATAATAATAATAATAATAATAATACAGTGGTCCCCCACCTAACGAGCAAAATTCATCCCAGAAGCCTGCCCAAGTGCCATTACCGAACGAATTTACTTCCTTAAGAAATAATGTCACGTAGGTTAATCTATTTCAGACCCCCAAAAATACACTTCCACAAGCACTTACAATACAGTGGACCCCCAAGTAACGTAAAAACTTCATTCCAGAAGCCTGCTCAAGTGCCATTACCGAACGAATTTACTCCCTTAAGGAATAATGTCACGTAGGTTTGTCTATTTCAGACCCCAAAAAATACACTTCCACAAGCACTTACAATATTATACTTACATAATTGTACGATTTCCGGGGTGTTCGTTAGGCGGGGCTCCACTGTACTACTATCATTAACTCTAAAAATAGTGTGTTCCATGAGAATGGGAGTGTTGCTGCTTGTTTATTTTGTACTAACTTGTACACAATGTAAGAGTATTTGTATTGTGAGGTAATTATTACTATTATAATAAAAAAAATTATTTTGAGGTAAAAGTTTCACAAACTCTTACAAACGTATGTGAATGAACTAAAAGTGAACACATATTAATCGCATTCATTTCGCCTGACCGAGTGATCGACCCACTACCTGTTCAGTTTGTTTTTTACCTTGTCTGAACTCCGTATCTCATTCTCTCTCTCGTTTACTCTTTCGTTAACTAGTTGGCTCTCACTGACTAAGCTTAGTTGTGATAAAAAGAGAAGTCATAAGCCTCTTACTTTAAGTGCCAAGTTAGAAATGATTAAACTCAGTGAACTAACTTTTTTGGGTTATCCTAGGTTCTCTATGCATATTCTGCTATGTATTTTAATCTATGTAACTGTATTTGTGTATACCTGAATAAACTTACTAATAAGGTATATGTTGATCGCTGAGACAGATATCAAATACAGTTACATATAGCAGCATATGTGTAGAGAACCCAGGATAACCCAAGAGTGTCAGCTAACACTCTTGCTAGGAGCTAATGCTGCTGGGGATTGCAAGTTAAAACCTATGATGATTTATCAGTCAGAGAATCCTAGGGCCCTAAAGAACTATGCAAAAGGTAGCCTCCCTGTTTATTATAAATCAAATTCGAAAGCTTGGATGACTACTGATCTTTTCATAAATTGGTTCACAGACTATTTTAAGCCTACAGTTGAGGCTTACTGCAAGGAAAAGAAAATTCCTTTTAATGTTTTACTTGTTTTAGACAATACCCTGCCACTCACCTCTCACACTTCAATGTTAATACTTTAAGGTAAGTAATAAGTGTACTCTGTGTGTATCTTACTTTTTATTGTGTTTTTTAATGCCTAGTGCTATTGCTAACTTAATATAAGTTTGTGTAAGCTTGTTGTCTAGCATTTATATGCATTTAGAAGTCGAAAAAAATGGCGTTCTGCTTTTCGGCGATGTCTGCTTTAAGGCACTAGCCTGGAACCTAACCTGCCGTATAAGTGGGACCCTAGTGTACTTTGGATTTAAGCAAACCTTCTGGAATGGAATAAGGCCAAAAACCGAGGTTCCACTGTACATCTTGTGTTATTAGAAATGTTGTGATAGAGAATACTTACAATGGTTACTGAAGAATGTTTCTTCTGATCAATGTCATGTTTTCAACGCCAGTCTATCAACTTACAACATGCTCTGGAGACTTAATAAACTCCATACCCAATAATTTGTCTATTATTTATTTTTAAAATTGTATTAATTTACCATGAAATAACTTGAGATCTTCTGAATGGTTTAATCTTTTAACCTTTTCAGGGTTGAGACCCTTATCCTGAACTCGTTCTCAGGGTCGAAAAATTTTCAGAAAAAAAAAAATATGAAATGATAATCTTTTCTCGATGGTAATGATATCAAAAGTATGAAATTTGATGGAAAACTTACAGAATTATGCTCTTGTGAAGTTAGCAGTCTTGACAATATATACGCTTTGGCGATTTTGCCCACTTTGAGCCCTATTTTTTGGCCAATTCCAATGTTCCAATAGACTAAGATCATAACTATTTTGCTAGAACTCCATATGTTCAATCGATTGAGTACAAGAAACTGCCTATTTCACACAAATTTCAAACGATACCAATTTCAAAATAGGGTCCAGAATAAACAAGACAGACATTCCAGGCACTAAAATAACATTTTCTCTATTCATTAGTCTCGTCTCCAGTCCCCTCTTATATTACTCTTGCTTTCTATTTTGAATTTTTATTCTCACAAAAAATAGAAGATTTACTGTTATGCAGACTACTGCATTATTGTAAAAATGGTATAAATAATATCAGCACACTTGTGAAAGAATATAAGACTCACAAGTTAACATGCATTGGTCGCGTGGCGTGATTTGTTTACTCTTGAACATCGGCAAAAATCGAACATTTCCATTACTTTGAGCTCAATTCTAAGATACTTTTAATTGTGAAACCAATCAAAATCATCTCCATTTCTATAATATATCTTCCATTCTATCAAATGAGACCAAGAAAATGAGAATACAACCATAAATACCATACGAAAATACACTGCAAATTCGCTGTTTCAAACCAAAAACACGGTCAGTTTTTTTTTCTCTCATGAACTGCCTGCTACAGGATTTTTTTTATACTGTGCACAATGACCATGCAGACGCATTCTTTCATATGTAGGCCTACCAACTTTCTCTCGCTAGATTTGAAGGTGCTAGAATTTACGCGTTCAAGTACGGCACCAACCCTGGCTCTTAAGCTGTTCAAGTATGGCACCAACCCTGGCTCATAAGTTGTTCAAGTATGGCACCAACCCTGGCTTTCAAGCTGTACAAGTACAGCCCCCAACCCTGGTTTTCAAGCTGTACAAGTATGGCACCGACCCTGGCTTTCAAGCTGTACAAGTACGGCACCGACCTTAGCTTTCAAGCTGTACTAGTACGGCACCGACCCTGGCTTTCAAGCTGTACAAGTACGGCACTGACCCTGGCTTTCAAGCTGTACAAGTACGGCACCAACCCTGAAAGGGTTAAACACTGATACATCTGAATAATTACAAATTTGGAAAGATGGTCAAAATAGACATTCTTTGGTTATAGCAATAATTCAAATTATATTGATATATAAAAATACCACAGTGAAAATATGAAAAACCTGAGTGCTTTCATGTGGTTAAATAAGCTTACTCTCAATACTAACAAGACCTACTTCATTCAGTTTGGAAACAAAGCCACAAATGTTCCACTTAACATAACACTCAATGGTTCACCCATCATAAGACTCACAGAGGGAAAATTCCTAGGAATCCACCTTGACAGTAGTTTTAAATTCCAAACACACATACAACAAATTTCCCAGAAAATCTCAAAGACAGTAGGCATATTATCAAAGATACGCTATTATGTGCCACAATCAGCTCTCCTTGCACTATATCATTCACTCATCTACCCTTATCTCACCTATGGAATCTGTGCATGGGGCTCAACAACATTAAATCACCACTCATAACCCAGCAAAAGGCTGCAGTCAGGATGATAAATTCCCACTCTAGACAGCATACTCCACCAATATTCAAAACTCTAAAACTACTCACCGTAGAAAACATTCATACCTATTCATGTGCCTACTACATACATAAAACTCTACATGCTAATATCAACCCTATGCTCAAAATTCTCCTCAACAACTTTAATAGGTCCCACGACCACAACACAAGACACAGATCACTTTTTGACATACCTCGAGTCCATACCAACCAATGTAAAAATTCTATGCACATAAAGGGCCCCAGAATCTGGAATTCATTACCAGTAAATATTAAGTTCACCTTGTCTGAAAATCAATTTAAGACTCTTCTCAAAAATTACCTACTCACCCTAAACTAAATACTCATACTGTAAACTATTTTCAAAAATGCTCAATGTTATTTTCCTTAAGATAATCTCAATTTTATATTATCATCCTCCTATACACTTGTTACAATTTTATATCATCATATTGTCATTTTAACAGTATAATATGATCATATTGTAATTTGAAATAAAATATATAACTAGAATAAACTCAATCAATTTCTCTAGTACAGTGGACCCCGGTTAACGAAAAAAATTCATTCCAGAAGCCTGCTCAAGTGCCATTACCGAACGAATTTACTTCGGGGTGTTCGTTAACCGGGGGTCCACTGTATTATGTACATAGTATATAAGTCATTAAATTAAGCTGCCCCTAATGACATGGCATGCCAGTGGCTCTCCTTGCATTTCAGTTTTATGATTGTAACTACCAATATCTATGTATACTTGCAAAGAAATAAAATTTACTTTACTTTACTTTACATATAAACCACTTTAGAAAGAGCTAAAGAAAATCTAATGAATAAGGAATATGAATAGCAGGAAAATTATTCTTATATTGTTAATGTGGTACTGTATTGTTAATATGGTACCATATTGTTAATATGGTACCATATTGCTACCATATTACCAATATAAGAATAATTTACTTTACATATCTTCCTCTTAAGATATGTGTATAAACACATAAAGTGCTCAGTTTTTCCTATTGGAACTGTGAATTCTTCCATTTTATTAATATATTTCCATTCAGTCAGCCCAAATTTATAAGACATATTCCTTCTCATAAGATGCATCGGCCATTAACCCTTTGACTGCCGCAACCCCTAATCCTGAGTGGTCTCCTTTTGTCGCAAAATTTAAAAAAAAAAAAAAAATTCTTATGAAATTATAGATAATCTTTTCCCGATGGTAATGACACCAAAAGTATGAAATTTGACTGAAAACTTACGGAGTTATGCTCTCGCGAAGTTAGTGATCTCGGCGATATATACGCATCAGCACTTTCGCCGAATTTGAGCCATATTTTCGGCCAATTCCATTGTTCCAGTCGACCAAACTCATAGCTATTTCTTTAGAACTCCATTTGTTCTATCAATTGTGTACAAGAAACCACCAATTTACTGATTTCAACTACCCAATAAAGTGGTCAGAAATTGGTAATTTGGCCAATTTCATGAAAATTAAAAAGTTGTCAATTTCAAAATAGGGTCCAGAATAAACAATGCAGACATTCCTGGCACTAAAATAAGATGTTATCTGTTCATTAGTCACGTCTTTAGGCCCCTCTTATATTACTCTTGCTTTCTATTTTGATTTTTTATTCACACAAAAAATGGATTTACCGTTATGCAGACTATTGCATTATTGTAAAAATGGTATAAATAATATCAGTGCACTTCTGAAAGAATATTAGACTCACCAATTGATGTGTATTAGACGTGTGGCATGATTTGTTTACTCTTGAACATTTGCAAAAATCGAACATTTCCCCTACATTAGAGCTCAATTTCAAGGTCATTTTCATCATGAAACTAATCAAAATCATCTATATTTCTGTAGTATGTTTTCCATTCTATCAAATAAGACCATAAAAAAGAGAATACAACTATAAATACTATACGAAAATACACCTCAAAGACGGCATTTTAATCCAAGAAAAAATGGTCGGAGTTTTTTTTCTCTCATTATGCACTGCGTACTGCAGGATTTTTTTTATACTGCGCACACTGATCACACAGACCCATTCTCTCATATGTTGGCCTACCAGCTTTCTCCCGCTTGATTTGAAGCCGCTAGAATTTGTGAGTACAGTGGACCTCGCCATTTGAACACTCCAAAACTCACCCTTTTATGTAAGTTTATTTTTGTAAGTGCTTTTATAAGCATATTTTTGGGGGGTCTGAAATGGACTAATCTAATTACATCATTCCTTATGGGAATAAATTCGTTTGGTAACAGCACTTGAACAGCATTCTGGAATGAGGGTGAGTTTTGGAGTGTTCGAATAGCGAGGGTCCACTGTATATATACGTCCGAAACAGTGGATCGTAAGACATATATATACGACTGGACTGAAACAGTCAAAGGGTTAATGTGTAAAGCTGTTCACAGAAAAAGTTAAGATATTTTATTTGAAAAAATACAACACCATTTTAAAAATGAAATAAATTAGCAACTACAGCTCCAGTAAGAATGGCAACTTCTTCCAAGTAGGATACTCTGTTGTTGAAAACTTCAAGCAGATCAAAAGAGGCTCTCTTAAGTCATTACAGGGAATTCAAAACCAAAAATGGTCTACATAACACTGACTAGAGGGAACCTGCACACACCAATACTTCCATTAATTTTTCCTTAGTTCTAATACACCAGCACTCAAAATTTGAAGTCGACTATATGAAGCTTTTCTCACATTATAAACAATTACTTAGAAGAAAAAAAAAAATGTAAAAACCCCAAGAATTATCATTATATTTAAAAAGCCAAAAATGGGAAAGCATTTGGTTGGGGAAGAAAAGGGCCCATTGAGTAGAAGGTTGATTTAAAAAGATCCAAAAGCTGATAGTTTTCACTACAACCAAGGAAACTTTACAAAAATAAAATAAACACTAAAGAAGGAACATTTTTACCCCAAAAGACAACTCTTCCCAACCACAAAAAAACACAAGCACAGCACATGTTCATCCCAAAAACCCCCATCATTGAAAATATCAAAACAAACTTCCATAACCCTTCCCAATGTGTTCCAATTTTTCTTTAAAAAATGTTTGTATCATCACCTTACTCTTATTTGTTCACTTTAATTTTCCTTTAAATTTAAACCCCAAATTTAACTTTTTTTAGAATTAAAGCACATTCAAGAAAAAGTAATGGTAACCCCTTTTCATTTAATTAAATTTTCCCCCCCCTCCCCCAAAAGCAACTTCTTTTCAAACAAAATATATTAAACAACCATTGACATTAAATTGCTAAACCCATTTAAGGGAAGAATTTCCCTCCCCCCTTAAATAACCTGAACCTCATTCCCAAAAAAATCTTTACGCCTTAGTAATTTTTCCTATTCCAACACTTAACATTTCCACATTTTTATCCACCTATCAAACTTTTCTAAATCCATAAACAAGAAAATTTCTATTTATCTAAATCTGTCACATATATTTCACTGAAACCTTATTACACACCCCACCCACTTAAAGATTTGTCATTGAATTATTTTGTTTACCTAATTCTTTCAATAAAACCCTTCTACATTTATGGAATGAAATTTTTTTTTTTTTTTTTTTTTAACAATCGCCTTCCCACCAAGGCAGGGTCCCCCAAAAGAAAAACTTTCATCATCATTCTTTACACTTTTCAAAATTGCTTTCCTCAGATAAAACTGAACATTAACACCCTCCTTAATCCGGCATGTACTTCCCATTCCAGAACTCAAGTCCCCTCCGGGTTTTCCCCCAATCCCTTCAAAAATGTTACTTTGCTCACACTCCAACAGATCGTTTTAAAAAAACCATTGCCTCCATTCACTCCTAAAAACGTCCCATGTTGGGGGAAGTCCAACCCTCCCACAAAACTTCCTTTCCCCCCTCCCCCAACCTTTCCTAGGCCCCCCACCCCCCCCTTCCCTCCCTACAGTTTAAAACCCCCCAAGTCCTCTTTGTCCATTCTCTCTAATGCCCAAAACCCCCTCAAAACCCCCCCCCACCTCTGAAAATCTTTTTAATCCCCCTCCCCTAATTTCCAAACCCCCAATTTCTCTTATATTACCCACACATTGACCCAGCTACACCCATTAGTTCCCCCTTGAACATTACCCCATGTTACCCCTAAAAGCTTGGTATAATTTTTTTAATTTTTTATTATGGAAAGGTTCTTTGTCCCACAACCCCAATTTACCATTTTCCCCCTCAATTCTATGATTATCATTTCTCCCATCCCCCAGCCCCCCAAATTCTGAATAATTATTTTTCTTCCTAATTGTATAATTTTGTATTTTTTTGTTTCCCATACCTTATTTTTTATAACTTTCTTTTTTTTAAACCCTCCAAATTCATAAATTTATTCTCTTAAATTAAAAAAAATGTATAGAAAAAAAATGTGCCCTTTTTTTATTTGTTTTTTTATTTTTGAACATTTGAAACCCCCGATTCACTTTCTTCCCCCATTAAAATATATTGAAAACCAGGTAATTTAAACCGTCAACCCCTTTTTTTAAATAGCCCCCTTCCCCCCTAACATCAACCTGAGTCACTATTTCATAAAAATTCTTCATTTTCAGTAACCCCCCTTTTTCCCATAACCTCAACATCGCCAAAAGCCCCCTATTAAATTATATATTTTTTCCAAACCATAAAGCCAAAAAATTTTCCCTTACCAAAACTTTCATATATGTTTCATGTAAACATTGGTCTCCCCCCCCCTTTCAAACCCCCCCTTTTCATCGTACCTGTTTTTTTTTATCTTAATTCTTTAATAATAATCAATCATTTCGGTAATCACAGTTTTCCCATTTTTTTCATCTTTTGCCCCTTTTGCCTTATAAAAAGGCAATCATTCGAACCCGGTCCATCTTCCATACATTTATTAAGCACCAACCATAAAATTATACCCCATTTTTTAAAATTTCATCTTTACCCATCAATCATCCTTACCCCTTTCATTCTAAGTCAGAACTTCCCTAACCCACAATCTTTCCCCACCCTCAAGATGTTATTCCCCTTCCCTAACAGTCAAGCTTCCCTGTCTTCATCAACATTTAACAAATCCTCAAAATATTCTTCCATCTTCCCGATACCTCTAATCTCCTTTTTAATAACTCTCCCCCTATTTTTAACTGTCAAATCCTTTTTGTTCTCAGGCTTCCTAACTTATTAATCTCTTTTCCAAAAACTTTTTCTTATTTTCAACAAAATTTGTTGATAACATCTCCCCCTCTCTCATCTGCTCTCTTTTTACATTGCTTCACCCTTTTTAACCTCTCTTTTTCTCTCCATAATCTTCCCTCCTTGCATCACTTCTACTTTTAAAAACCTTCATATGCTAACTTTTTCCCCCTTCTACTCTCTTTACATCATCATTCCCCCAAACGCTCCTCTTCCCTCCTACCCACTCGCCTGTAACAAATTTCTGCTGAACACTCTAACACTACATTTTTAAATCTACCCCATACATTTTCGACCCCATTGCCTACACTCTCACTAGCCCATCTATCCCCCAATATTGTTTATATCTTACCCTAACTGCCTCCTTTTTTTAGTTTATAAACCTTCACCTCTCTTTTACTTACTGATTCTATTTTCCTTGTATCCCATCTACCTTTTACTCCCACTGTAGCTATAACTAAAAGTGATCTGATATATCTGTAGCCCCTCTATAAACATGTACATCCTGAAGTCTACTCAACAGTCTTTTATCTACCAATACATAGTCCAACAAACTACTGTCATTACGCCCTACATCATATCTTGTATACTTATTTATCCTCTTTTTTTCTTAAAATATGTATTACCTATAACTAAACCCCTTTCTATACAAAGTTCAATCAAAGGGCTCCCATTATCATTTACACCTGGCACCCCAAACTTACCTACTACACCCTCTCTGCATGTTTCTCCCACTTTAGCATTTAGGTCCCCTACCACAATTACTCTCTCATTTGGTTCAAAAGTTCCTATACATTCGCTTAACATCTCCCAAAATCTCTCTCCTCTACACTCCTCTCTTCTCCAGGTGCATACACGCTTATTATGACCCACTTTTCGCATCCGACCCTTATTTTAATCCACATAATCCTTGAATTTACACATTTATATTCCCTCTTTTCCTTCCATAACTGATCCTTCAACATTATTGCTACCCCTTCCTTAGCTCTAACTCTCTCAGATACTCCTGACTTAATCCCATTTATTTCTCCCCACTGAAACTCGCTCCCCTTCAGCTTTGTTTCGCTTTAGGGCCAGGACATCCAACTTCTTTTCATTCATAACATCGGCAATCATCTCTTCTTATCATCCGCACTACATCCACGCACATTCAGACACCCCAATTTTATAAAAGTTTTTCTTCTTCTCGTTTTAGTAGATTTGTACAGGAGAAGGGGTTACTAGCCCATTGCTCGGCATCTTAGTCGCCCATACGACACGCATGGCTTACGGAGGAAAGATTCTTTTCCACTTCCCCATGGACAATAGAGAAAATAAAAAGAACAAGAGCTATTAAGAAAAAGAAGAAAAACCTAGATGTGTGTATGTATATATATGCATGTGTATGCCAGTGTAGTGTGACCTAAAGTGTAAGTAGAAGTAGCTAGATATACCTGTTATCCAGCGTGTTTATGAGACAGAAAAAAGACACCAGCAATCCTACCATCATGTAAAACAGTTTCAGGTTTCTGTTTCACAGTCACCTGGCAGGACGGTAGTACCTCCCTGGGTGGTTGCTGTCTACCAACCTACTACCTAGTAGTAAACTTATTCCCCTATAATTTTTACACTCTCTTTTATCCCCCTTCCCTTTATATAAAGGAACTATATATGCTCTCTGCCAATCCCTAGGTACCTTCCCCTCTTTCTTACATTTATTAAACTAAAATACCAACCACTCCAGCACTATATCCCCCCCTGCTTTTAACATCTCTGTCATGATCCCGTCAGTTCCAGCTGCTTTACCCCGTTTCATTCTACTTATTGCCTCACGCACCTCCCCCACACTCACATCCTGCTCTTCTTCACTCCTAAACGATGTTGTACCTCCCTGGCCAGTACATGAAATTACCGCCTCCCTTTTTTCATCGACATTTAAAAGTTCCTCAAAATATTCCCGCCATCTACCCAATACAGTCATCCCTCGGTTTTCGATTTTAATCCGTTCAGATGGATCAGCTAAAACCAAAATCGGCGAAAACAAAAACTATTTTCCCCATAAGAAATAATGGAAATTCAATTAATTCGTTCCAGAAACCCAGAAGTTTGGAAAAAAAAATTTTGGGGGGGCCCTAAAGATAGATTTACATGCACAAATGAATGAACTCTATGTGGCACTTACCTTTATTGAAGACTGATGTTGCTGGATGGAAGAGAGGGAGGAGTGGAGAGGGAAGAGACCCTATTTTTTGGAAGGGGGATCCCCTTCCATAAGGAATTTAGGTACCAAGTCCTTATCTGGGGTCACTTCCCTGTATGCCTGCTATACTCCCTGCATACCTGCTACACTCCCTGCATACCTGCTACACTCCCTGCATACCTGCTACACTCCCTGCATACATGCTACACTCCCGCATACACTACACCCCCTGCATACATGCTACACTCCCTGCATACATGTTACACTCCATGCATACCTGCTACACTCCCTGCATACCTGCTACACTCCCTGCATACATGCTATACTCCCTGCATACCTGCTACACTCCCTGGATACCTGCTACACTCCCTGCATACATACCACACTCCCTGCATACATGCTACACTTCCTGCATACATGCTACACTCCCTGCATACATGCTACACTCCTGCATACATGCTACACTCCCTGCATACATGCTACACTCCCTGCATTCATCCTACACTCCCTGCATACATGTTACACTCCATGCATACCTGCTACACTCCCTGCATACCTGCTACACTCCCTGCATACATGCTACACTCCCTGCATACATGCTACACTCCCTGCATACTTGTTACAATCCCTGCATACCTGCTACACTCCCTGCATACATGCCATACTCCCTGCTACCTGCTACACTCCCTGCATACATGCTACACTCCCTGCATACCTGCTACACTCCCTGCATACCTGCTACACTCCCTGCATACATGCTACACTCCATGCATACCTGCTACACTCCCTGCATACCTGCTACACTCCCTACATGCATGCTACACTCCCTGCATTCATGCTACACTCCCTGCATACATGTTACACTCCATGCATACCTGCTACACTCCCTGCATACCTACACTCCCTGCATACATGCTATACTCCCTGCATACCTGCTACACTCCCTGCATACCTGCTACACTCCCTGCATACATACCACACTCCCTTCATACATGCTACACTCCCTGCATACATGCTACACTTCCTGCATACATGCTACACTCCTGCATACATGCTACACTCCCTGCATACATGCTACACTCCCTGCATTCATGCTACACTCCCTGCATACATGTTACACTCCATGCATACCTGCTACACTCCCTGCATACCTGCTACACTCCCTGCATACATGCTACACTCCTGCATACCTGTTACAATCCCTGCATACCTGCTACACTCCCTGCATACATGCCATACCCCCTGCTACCTGCTACACTCCTGCATACATGCTACACTCCTGCATACCTGCTACACTCCCTGCATACATGCTACACTCCATGCATACCTGCTACACTCCTTGCATACCTGCTACACTCCCTACATGCATGCTACACTCCTGCATGCCTGCTACACTCTTAAACTCCATCGTGTTTCTCACTTTCTTTACCAAAGGACTGGCACTAGGAGCTTTCTTGGGCGCATGGTAGCTTATTTAGTAGTCACACACAATAATCAAGGGCCAAAACAATGAATTGTTAATAAATGTTTTGTATGAACTCCTGGGGTGATGTTCACTCAAGCATAAACAATGCTAGACTGCGTGACAATGTACGGGGGAGGTGCTGGGGGTGCGGGGGTGGCAGCCCTACGGCCTTTGTATGTGCGCGGCACTGGTGGACAGGTCCCATACGGTCGGCGAAAACTAAGACAATCGAAAACCGAGGGATAACTGTATCTCCAGCTCTCCATCTACTAACTCCCCTACTCTGTTTTTAACTGACAAATCCATTCGTTCCCTAGGCTTTCTTACCTTGTTTATCTCACTCCAAAATTTTTCTTGTTTTCAACAAAATTTCTTGACAGAGCCTCTCCCATTCTTTCATCTGCTCTTCTTTGCACTCTCTCACCACTCTCTTCACCTTTCTTTTACTGTCTATATACAGTGGAACCCCGGTTAACAAAAATTCATTGCAGAAGCCTGCTCAAATGCCATTACCGAACGAATTTACTTCCTTAAGAAAAATGTCATTTAGGTTAGTCTATTTCAGACCCCAAAAATACACTTCCACAATCACTTATACTTACATAACTGCACAATTTCCGGGGTGTTCGTTAACCGGGGTTCCACTGTACTCTGCTCTTCTATTAACACTTCTGTTTTGTAAAAACCTCTCATAAGCTACCTTTTCCTCTTTTATCACACCCTTTACTTTTCATTCCACCACTCACCCCCTCTTCCTCCTGCACCCACCTCCTATAGCCACAAACTTCTGCCCCACATTCTAATACTGCATTTTTAAAACTATCCCAACTCTCTTCAACCCCCCCACTACTTATACAGTGGTACTTCGAGTTACGATATTTTTTCGTTCGAGAATGCTGTTCAAGTGCCATTACCAAACGAATTTATCCCCATAAGGAATAATGTAAAATAGACTAGTCCTTTTACACCCCCAAAAATATACTTACAAAAGCATTTTGGGGACCATCGTAATCGTTTACGAGGTCCAAACCACCCTGTGTAAAGCTTTTTGGGCAAAACTAGCTCAACACAAAAAATTCTTGGTGGCCTGAACACATTTAAAATAGTTGGGACCCTTATTATCCCACCTTCTAAATTCTTTATTCCCTCTTCCTCCCTTAGTTTATACACTTTTACCTCTCTCTTACTTGCTGTTGCCATTTTCTTTTTGTCCCATCTACCTTTTACACTAACTGTAGCTACAACCAAATAATGATCCAATATATCCATTGCCCCTCTATAAACATGTACATCCTGAAGCCTACCCATCAACCTTTTATCCACCAATACATAATCCAACAAACTACTTTCCTTACATGCTATATCATACCTTGTATATTTATTTATCCTCTTTTTCATAAAATATGTACAGTGGTACCTTGGTTAACGATATTTTTTCATTCCAGAATGCTGTTCAAGTGCCATTACCAAACGAATTTATCCCCATTAGGAATTATGTAAAATAGACTAGTCCTTTTAGACCCCAAAAATACACTTACAAAAGCATTTAAAAAATATACTTACATAAAAGGGCGAGCTTGGGGACCATTGTTAACCGGGGTACCACTGTATTACTTATTACCAAACCTCTTTCTACACATAGCTCAATTAATGGTTCCCCATATACATTTACCCCTGGCATCCCAAATTTTCCTACTACTCCCTCCACAACATTTTTACCCACTTTAGCATTAAGATCCCACCTACAAGTTAATGTGCAAAGGAATGAAATCAAGGAAACACGATTGCTAGGAAAACAAGGTAAACCTAGTACAGTGGTACCTCGACTTACGTTGTTATCACCTTACGTTATATTCGATATCCGTTACTTATAACGTAAGAAATTTGTATGCGACATCCGTTGTTTGATTGCTTACGCCTTGTACGACCTTTTCCCGCTTGGAGCCCAGCTGAGCGCGCACTCCAGGAGCGTCAGTGTGCTAGTGTTTACAAGCGAAGCACCACCCACCCACACCCACGCATTCATACCAGTATATTGTCATTATTCCACTGTTTTTAGTGCTTGCAACTGCTAAATAAGCTACCATGGGTCCAAGGAAAGATCCTAGTGCTAAGCCTGTGGCAAAGAGGAACAGAAATATATTTACGATAGAAATGAAGAAGGAGATAATAGAAAAATATGAAAGTGGAGTGCGTATCAGTGAGCTGGCCAGGCTGTATGGTAAACCCTATTCTACCATCTCTACCATTGTGGATAAGAAATATTTAAGTAAAATCAAGGAAGCAGTTGTTGCAAAAGGTGCATCTGTGATCACAAAACACAGACCACAAGTGCTGGAAAATGTGGAAAGGTTGTTGTTGGTGTGGATCAACGAGAAACAGTTAGCAGGAGATACTGTTTCGGAGGGAATAATATGTGAAAAAGCAAGGCAGTTGCATGATGATCTCCTTAAGAAAATGCCTGCAACGAGTGAAGTGAGCGAATTTAAAGCCAGCAGAGGCTGGTTTCAAAATTTAAGAAGCGTACTGGCATACATAGTGTTGTGAGGCATGGTGAGGGAGCCAGTTGTGACAAAAGTGCGGCTGAAAAATATGTGCCTGAATTCCAGGAGTACCTAGAGGCTGAACAATTCCTCCCCCAACAAGTGTTTAATTGTGATGAAACAGGCCTGTTTTGGAAGAAAATGCCCAACAGGACCTACATTACTCAGGAGGAAAAGGCACAGCCAGGACATAAGCCTATGAAAGACAGGCTAACTTTGATGCTGTGTGCCAATGCCAGTGGTGATTGCAAAGTGAAGCCTTTACTGGTGTATCTTTTGAAAATCCCCGAGTGTTTGGCAGATGCGGTGTCAGCAAGTCTAACTTGTGTGTGATGTGGAAGTCTAACAAAAGGCTTGGGTCACAAAGGACATTTTCTTAGATTGGTTCAATGAAGTGTTTGGCCCCAGTGTGAAGAAATATCTATTGGACAATAATTTGCCACTTAAGTGCCTCCTGATAATGGACAATGCTCCTTGTCATCCTCCAAACTTGGTAGAGAAAATTGTGGAGGAGTTTAAATTCATCAAAGTGAAGTTCTTGCCCCTAATACCACTCCTCTCCTCCAGCCCATGGACCAGCAGGTCATTTCCAACTTTAAAACTCTATACCAAAGCAATGTTTCAAAAGTGCTTTGATGTGACCACAGACATGAACATAACCCTAAGAGAATTTTGGAAAACATTTCCATATGCTGCATTGTGTACACCTTATAGGTAAGGCTTGGGAGGGAGTGACTACCAGGACTTTGAACTCTGCCTGGAGAAAATTGTGGCCAGACTGTGTCCTAGAGAGGGATTTTGAAGGTTTTGGGGCTGAGCCTCAGAACCCTGAGCCTGAGCCTGAGCCTGTTTTGGAAGAAATTGTGGAATTGGGCAAGTCTTTGGGGTTAGAGGTGAGTGGTGAGGATGTGGAACAGTTGGTGGAGGAGCACAAGGAAGAGCTAACCACTGAAGATCTGCAAGAGCTTCAACAGCAACTGGAACAAGAAAGCAGAGGTCAGGACAATGGTTCAGAGGAGGAGGAGGAGGTGGAACAAAATGGAAGAATGTGCCTTCTTCAAGGATTAGGGAGATCTGTGCCAAATGGAGTGATGTGCAAGCATTTATGGATGAATATCACCCTAACCATGCTGTTGCAGGCCGTGCTGGCAACCTGTACAATGACACTGTGGTGTCCCACTTCAGGGATGTTTTAAAGAATCGCCAGACACAGATCTCCCTGGACAAATTTGTTGTTAGAAAGAGGTCCAGTGACCTCAAGCTGGTCCTAGTGGCATTCAAAGAAAAAGGGAAGTAACCCCAGAAAAGGACTTGGTACCTGCAGTGTTAATGGAAGGATTCCCTTCCAAACACTAGCATACTACTCCACCTTCTCCTCCTCACTTCCTCCACACATCAACAACTCTTCAATAAATGTAAGTGACATGTTATTGTACAATAGTATGTATTTGCATGTGTATTTATGTATTCTTTATTCAATTATTTATTATTTAATGTCCAAAAGTTCTAAAAAATATTTTATTTAACTACTTTTGGAAGTCTTGGACGGATTAAATTTATTTCCATTATTTCTTATGGGGAAAATTGATTCGTGTTACGTTTGTTTCGTCTTAAGAAATGACCTCTCTGACGGATTAAAAACGTAAGTCGAGGTACCACTGTATAATGATCAGACTTCATTCATATGATACAAAAAAGAACCTAACTAAATCAGCAATTACAATGAAATGTGGAGTATACATCAACGAGTGCCTAACCAGGAAACGTCAAAACCTTCTGTTTAGGCTGAGAAAACTTAAACTGGAGAACAAAATCCATCAGTGCTTCGCTCGTGATGGGAAAATACTAGTTCGAAAAGTATCAATAGGTCAGCAATTTTCTATATCAAACGAACGTGATCTCACCAACTTCCTTAGACAAGCTGACATTACCATTACTGATTAGCCTATTGTCCTCAACACATAATATACGTGTGCTGTATTAGTGTATGTTACTACTACTTTGTGAAATTTTTTTGTACTAACTTTATACTAGCTAGTACCAACTACCTCATACACTATGTACTTTACTTTTAGTGCTATTACTTGCTTCAACTTTATAATATAAATCAAATCTTGCTTCTAAGTTAATTTTATATCATATTTACTATCTGTCCATTTAATTTAATCCCCATTTATATATTCTCTTGAAATAGTTCCCAGCAAATCAATACCTAGTACTGCCTTTCATCCAATAATTCCTTTTACTTAAGGTGCTAATTCTGGTGCTAAAGTGTTTTACTCTTTTTATTTACTATTATATTCCCTAAAGTGTTAACTCGTAATTAAGGTGCTATTTTTGGTGCTAAAGTGTTTTACTCTTTTTATTTACTATTATATTCCCTAAAGTGTTAACCCTCATTGTTTACTATTATATTCCCTAGATTTTATTTAAAAAAAAAAATCTAACTGCCACAGTTCTTTTATTAATTTTTATTATAATAATTAAGGTGCTAACTCAGGTACTAATTTACTTTACTTTCATTGTTTGCTATTATTTTCCTAGCTCCTTTATTCCCAGCTTTAGTAAACTACCATAGTTCAATTAATTGCATTTGTATAAATTGACTAAGGTACAAATTCACGTGCCAAGAACTCTGTCAAATACCCTGTAACTCTACAAACTCTTATTAAAAATTTGTAATAATCAAATAGTTCCTAAGCATTTATTCTAGTATCATATTATTAAGTTTAGTATTATCTATTCTTCTCAGGTCTAGTTATAGAATCACATCAAATCTTATGATTACAGGAATTGATCCTGATATCAACCTATTATTAAATGACTTACATGATTCCAACAGCAACTGTAACTATTACACAGCAGATCAAGCAAAGACATTACTCAGAGCCAACAATAACATAACTATCTTCAATTACAATGTTAGATCTTTGAGCAAACATTATGATGACCTCACAGCACTACTCCAATCCCTCCAGACCAATATGTCAATCATCACACTCACTGAGACCTGGCTGAAGCCTGATACTACAGATGTCTATGCCATCCCAGGTTACACAGCCATTCACAACTGTAGGACAGATCAGCGAGGGGTGGAATAGCTATATATTACTCAGATCAACTTGAATGTATCAATAACTCTTGCATAAGGGATGAGCATGGAGAATATATTATAGCTAAATTTAAATCAAAAGACCTGCAAAAACCCCTCACAGTGATAAACATCTACAGATTACCACAGTCAAACATTCACCATTTTAGTGAAAAACTAGGTAACCTAATAACTGATGCACACATGAACAAAGACCATTTGCTGCTCACAGGAGACTTCAATATAAATCTCCTACATGACCAGGACCCACAAGTAACAGAATTCACAAACACTATGAGCAACTGCTTGTTACTACCAACAATATCAAAACCTACAAGAATCTCCGAGACTAGTACCTCATTACTAGACCACATCTGGACTAATACTATAGCCCCTCTAAAATCAGGCATCATCACAGACAACACCACAGACCACTATCCGACCTTTCTCATAACTAATCTTGGTAAATTGCCCCTAGATATTACAAAAGTTACCTTCAGACTACATAATGAGTCAGCTGTAAATAACTTTATAACAGCTATGATTAACATTGACTGGCATAATGAGTTAGAAACATATACAGATACTAATGAATGCATCAAGAATTTCCTTAACAAAACCCACCACCTCTATAACAAACATTGCCCTAAAAACTAAACAGATCACAGCTAAGAGACTTAACAATCCCTGGCTAACACCCAGCATCCTTAAATCCATTAACAAAAGGCACCAATATGAAAAACAATACAGAAGGGGTCTAATAACCAGAGAACAATCCAAACGCTACTCATCAACCCTTACCAGCCTGATAAGGAGATCAAAAAAATTGTATTATGAGAACAGACTCCAGAACATAAAAGGTGATATGAAAAGACCTGGAAGACCCTATCTGCAATTCTAGGAAATAATAAGATAGCGAAAAACAACACCATCAAATTATCAAGAGCAGATGAACCCCTACTCTCACCTACTGAGACAGCAAACAGACTTAATGTTTTCTTCTCCACCATAGGAAAGAATCTAGCGAGTAAAATCCCAAGCTCAAACACCCGTCCAACAGACTACCTCACAAACACCTACCCTAATACGCTATTCCTAGCTCCTACCAACCCAATTGAAGTCTCGCTCATAATCAACACCCTTAAAAACAAGGCAGGAGACATAAACAGCCTACCAACTTTTATGTACAAAAAAGCTTCACAGGTACTGTCACCAATTATAGCAACACTATTCAATAAATCCATTGAAGCCTCTACCTTTCCATCAATTCTCAAAATAGCTAAGGTCACCCCGATCCACAAAGGAGGTGATCAAACAGACCTGAATAATTATAGACCAATTTCTAATTTACCATTGCTTTCTAAAATCTTCGAAAAATTAATTCATAGACAAATCTATTCCTACCTCGGCTCACACAATGTACTCAACCCCTGTCAATTTGGATTCAGGACAAACAAGAGCACAAACGATGCTATTACGCACATGTTGGAGTTAATATATACAGCACTTGAAAAAAGAAGTCCCACTGGGAATCTTCATTGATCTCCGCAAAGCTTTTGATACAGTCGACCATGATTTACTGCTCACAAAATTAGCACACTATGGTATAAGGGGCACCCACTCAACTACCTAAAATCATACCTCACCAACAGAAGCCAATACGTGTACACAAATGGAGCGAACTCTTCCACACAACCAATTACAGTCGGAGTCCCTCAAGGAAGTGTCCTGGGGCCACTCCTATTCCTCATTTACATAAATGACTTACCGAATGCATCACAACTACTCAAACCCATTTTATTTGCAGATGACACAACATATGTCTTCTCTCACCCAAATCCAGTTATACTGGCCAACACTGTTAATGCCGAATTACAGAAAATATCAACATGGATGACGACTAACAAGCTTACTCTCAATACTGACAAGACCTACTTCATACAGTTTGGAAGCAAAGCCACAAATGTTCCACTTAACATAACACTTAATGGTACACCCATCACAAGACTCACAGAGGGAAAATTCCTAGGAATCCACCTTGACAGTAGCCTTAAATTCCAAACACATATACAACAAATTTCCAAGAAAATCTCGAACACAGTAGGCATATTATCAAAGATACGCTATTATGTACCTCAATCAGCTCTCCTTGCACTATATCATTCACTTATCTACCCGTATCTCACCTATGGAATCTGTGCATGGGGATCAACAACGTTAAATCACCTTAGACCACTCATAACACAACAAAAGGCCGCAGTCAGAATGATAACAAATTCCCACTCTAGACAGCATACTCCACCAATATTCAAAAGTCTCAAACTACTCACCGTAAAGAACATTCATACTTACTCTTGTGCCTACTACATATATAAAACTTTACACTCTAATATAAACCCTCTGCTCAAAACTCTCCTCACCAACTTTAATAGGACCCATGACCACAACACACGACACAGATCACTTTTTGATATACCCCGTGTTCATATCAACCTATGTAAAAATTCTATGCACATAAAGGGCCCCAGAATCTGGAATTCATTACCAGTAAATATTAAGATAATCTTGTCTGAAAATCAATTTAAGACTCAACTCAAAACCACCTACTCACCCAAACCTAAATGATCATACTATAAACTACTTTGAAAAATGCTCATTGTTACTTTCCTATACGATAATCTCAATTTTTAATAATATGTTACTATTATGTTACCCCCTACTCATATTATAAGTTAATGTCAAAAATGCTCAATGTTATTTTCCTTAAGATAATCTCAATTCCATATTATCATTCAAGAATCTTAACACCTGTAACAATCTAAGATCTAATATCATTATATAATAATTTAAACAGTAAAATTTCATCATATTGTAATTTTGAAAATAATTTTTAACTAGAATAAACTCAATAAATCTCTCTAATATTAAGTACATAGTTTTTAAGGACTAGAATAAGCTGCCCCTAATGCCATGGCATGTCAGTGGCTCTCCTTGCACTCAATTTACATTGTAACTTCCGATACCCATGTAATCTGCAATGAAATAAAATAAAAGATCCCCAACCACAATTACTCTCTCACTTGGTTCAAAACTCCCCACACACTCACTCAACATTTCTCAAAATCTCTCTCTCTCTCTCCTCTAAACTTCTCTCTTCCCCAGGTGCATAAACACTTACTCTAACCCACTTTTCACATCCAACCTTTATTTTACTCCACATAATCCTTGAATTTATACATTTATATTCCCTCTTTACCTGCCATAACTCATTATTCAACATTATTGCCACTCCTTCTTTAGCTCTAACTCTATTTGAAACCCCCTGACCTAATCCCATTTATTTCTCCCCAGTGAAACTCTCCTACCCCCCTTCATCTTTGTCTCACTTAAACCCAGGACATCCAGCTTCTTTTCATTCATAACATCTACAATCATCTTTTTCTTATCATTTGCACAACATCCACGCACATTCAAACATCCCACTTTGACAATTTTCTTCTTTTTCTTTTTAGTAAATCTATACAGGAAAAGGGGTTACTAGCCCATTGTTCCCGGCATTTTAGTTGACTTTTACAACATGCATGGCTTACGGAGGAAAGATTCTTATTCCACTTCCCCATGGATATGAAAGGAAAAGCAATAAGAACAAGAACTATTAAGATAAAATCAAAGAAAACTCAGATGAGTGTGTATAAGTAGAGGTAACACTGTATATTTTCCCATATGTATAGTTCACCAGGGAATAATATTTGATGCTGATTACATTTGACGTCCTAAAGTTATGACCGGCTCTTCCATGTAATTATTATTAACACACTCCTGGGGAGCACTAAACCTATAAGGGGTCATTCAGCCCCTGAAGGAATGGGACATATTCAGGTTTGATCCATGGAAAGTGAGCACAATGTCAATTTTTCACAGGTCCTGGTGGAATATCACAAGAAAAAAAATTATGAGAGCGGTAAACAGATGAAATTTAGAAAACGTCATAAAATAAGTGAGTTTCAATATTAGTTTTCTTTTCTCATTGACACTATTTAAAAATTAAAAAGTTTTTAAAAAAGTTCAATATGATATTTCAATAAAAATGACAAATTACCCAGTACACTGCATAAATAGTACACTGCCCAAACTAACTAGTACACTGCCTAAATTAACTCTTACACTGCACAAATTACCCCTTAAACTGTCCACATGTAGATATACGTTCACGTGCGTACTGCCCCGAACGTAGAACTACGTTTTATTTTTCATTCATTCAAATTTAGTGCGATAGGTTTGAGTCGCCTAGATATGAGAGAACGGGTCTGCACACTCAGTGTGCGCAGTATGAAAAAATCGGGACGCCAGGGTACTGCATGGTAGCCCCAGTTAGTTTCAGCTCCATCTTGGGTCAACATCATGGCAAACCCCCGTGATTCACTCATGCCTCGTCGTATTAACACTCTACTATTCCCGGAAAGTGAAACGGAACGCGAGTTTAGTGAATTAGACAGTGATATAGCCACTAATAATCAAGGAATTAGTGAAACTATTGATGACAACCCAGATGACCCTCAGCCCATCACCTCTGGGGTGACCAGTGTGGACAGTGTGGCCATACCAGACCCTCAGCCCAGCACATCTGGTGTGGCCAGTGTGGCCACAGACCCTCAGCCCAGCACCTCTGGGGTTGCTAGTGTTGCTACCCAAAGGCAACTCCGCAAGAGGAAATTATCATTTTCCATGTGATATGGTGATGACGATAGTGAAGGTGATATAAGTGACAATGATGAAATCGATTTTATGCCCATAGACGATTCGTCGAGTGACAGTGATTATCATTATTCCCCAGTGAAACGTACTTTTGGGCGTCATAACCTACGTTCAGGCAGTGTGCCATATGCAGTCAGAGGCAAGGGTCTTAGAAGGTCACGTTCCTAAACCCCTGCCACTGACAGTGATAGTGATAATGAAGGAGAGTATGCTGGGATGGAGGAAGCAGTGGTGGGTGGCACGATGCCTGGACCACATGGCGTGGTGTGCGGACAGACAAAGGACCACACGGCACCCTCTCAACCATGTGCTGGCCCCACTCCCGTCCCTCCTCCTGCTCCCCACGTCCCATGCCACAGGCCCACCCTGCACCATCTGATCGTGAATGGAATTGGACTGAACATACACCATTTGTGCCACATCCTTTCAATTTTGATGGCAGTGGAAGTGGCATCATGCCACACTGTCCCATCACAAATGAGTCTACAGAGTTAGACTATTTTCAACTATACTTTGATGAGCCGATAATGAAACTGGATGTTACCCAGACCAACCTGTACTACCAGTATACAAAGAACCATGTAGATGTTACAGAATCGTCAGGGCTGCGCAGGTGGAAAGATACAACTGTGGCTGAAATGTATTTATTCCTTGGCACTGTCATGCTTATGCCACATACATATAAGAACAATATAGCAAACTACTGGTCCACAGACCACTTCATTAGCACTCCAGTCTTCCGTGACCTCCTTCCCTGCAACAGATTCATTCTGTTGCTAAGAATGTTGCCCTTCTCTGACAGGAATACACCAAACCGAAATGACCTCCTCTACAAAATCCGGGAATTGTTTATGTATCTCAAGCAAAAATTCAGTGCCTACTTTTATCCATTCAAGAACATTGTTGTTGATGAGTCTTTCGTTCTGTTCAAGGGACGACTGTCATTCAAACAATATATACCAAGCAAACATAATCACTTTGGTATAAAACTGTTTGTTATGTGTGACTGTGAGACTGGTCTTGTGTTGGATGTCATTATCTACACAGGAAAAAATACACTCAATGATACCAGGCACATGTTGGGCATTTCTGGTGATGTTGTTTGCAAGATGATGCAGCCATACCTTGGCAAGGGCCATACATTGTTCACAGACAACTGGTACACAAGCCCTATGCTTGCTGATTTCCTACGTGTGAACAATACTGATATATGTGGAACAGTGAGAAGAAATAGAAAACACATGCCAAAGTTCACTGGAGGAAGTGTAGTGCAGGCGTTTCATGCCAATGACATCATGGCACTGTCATGGCATGACAAACGGGACATGACACTGCTGTCAACCATCCACAGAAACGAGATGGTACAGACAGACAGACTGAGCAGGTTCAACAATGAACCTATTGAAAAGCCAGCTGTTGTCATCGACTATACACACAATATGCGACTAGTCGACAAGTGTGACATGATGATAGGCTTTGTTGACTGTGTGCGTAGGAGTCGCAAGTGGTATATAAAAGTGTTTTTCCACCTTGTTGACATTGCAATGCTCAATGCCTTCAACATGTATGAAATAAAGATTGGGAAGCGACAACGATATGCGGAATTCACCCTAAACGTCCTCAAGCAAATAGCGAGAAAGTATATCCCCATTAAAATCAGGCATAATCACAGACAATACCACTGACCACTACCCAACCTTTCTCATAACAAATCTCGGAAAATTACCACTAGAGACTACTAAAGTTACCTTCAGACAACATAATGAGACAGCTATATATAGCTTTATAACAGCTATGACAAACATTGACTGGCAAACAGAAATAGACAACTTCCCAGATACTGACTTATGTATTAATAATTTTCTTAAAAAGACCCAATACCTCTATAATAAGCACCGCCCTAAAAAACTAAACAAATCACAACTAAAAGATTAAATAGTCCCTGGCTAACCCCAGCATACTCGAGTCCATTAATATAAAGCACCTATATGAAAAACAGTACAGAATGGGACAAATATCAAGAGAACAAACAAACGCTACTCATCAAACCTAACGAGTCTGATAAGAAGGTCAAAAACTGTACTATGAGAACAGATTACATAACTTAAAAGGTGATATAAAAAAAACCTGGAAAACCCTATCTGAAATTCTAGGAACAAAAAAGATATCCACAAACAGAAAAATCAAGCTAACAAAACCAGATGAACCCCTACTCCCACCTATTGAAACAGCAAACAAACTCAATGATTTCTTCTCCACCATAGGTAAAAAGCTGGCAAGCAAAATCCAAAGTTCAAATACTCCACCTAACGACTATCTCACTGGCACCTATCCGAACACACTATTCCTAGCCCCAACCAACCCAATAGAAGTTTCACTTATAATCAACACATTAAAAAATAAAGCAGGTGACCTAAATAACTTACCACCTTATATATACAAAAAAGCCTCTCAAGTTCTCTCACCAATTATTGCAACACTCTTTAACAAATCCATTGAATCCTCTACCTTCCCATCAATACTCAAAATAGCGGGTCACCCCAATACATAAGGGAGGAGATCAAGCAGACCTGAATAACTACAGGCCGATATCTAACTTACCCCTTCTCTCCAAAATCTTTGAAAAATTAATTCATAGACAAATATATTCCTACCTCACCTCCAACAACGTACTCAACCACTGTCAATTTGGATTCAGGCCTAATAAAAATATAAATGATTCTATTATACACATGTTAGAAATAATTTACACCGCCCTTGAGAAAAAGAAATCCCAGTGGGAATCTTCATTGATTTACGTAAAGCTTTGATACAGTTGACCATGATCTGTTACACTTAAAATTATCGCACTATGGTATAAGAGGACACTCCCTAAACTACCTAAAATCATACCTTAGCAACAGAAACCAATATGTGTACACAAATGGAGCTAGCTCCACCGCGCAAACTATTGCCGTAGGTGTCCCACAGGGAAGTGTTCTTGGCCCACTACTCTTTCTCATTTACATTAACGACCTACCAAATGCATCTCAACTACTCAAACCCATACTTTTTGCAGATGACACAACATACGTTATCTCTCACCCAAGCCCAGACACACTAGCCAACACTGCAAATACTGAATTGCAGAAAATATCTACCTGGATGATGACCAACAAACTTACTCTCAATACTGATAAAACCTATTTTATCCAGTTTGGGAACAGAGCTACAAACGCACCACTTAACATAATGATACACGGGTCCCCTATCACAAAACTCACCGAGGGAAAATTCTTAGGAATCCATCTTGACAGTGGCCTCAAATTTCAGACACACATACAACAAATCTCCAAGAAAGTCTCAAAGACCGTGGGAATACTATCCAAGATATGGTACTATGTTCCGCAACCAGCTCTCCTTACCCGATATCACTCACTCATTTACCCTACCTCACCTATGGAATCTGCGCATGGGGCTCTACATCAATAACTCATCTCAGACCACTAATAACACAACAAAAGGCAGCAGTTAGAATGATAACAAATTCTCACTCCAGGCAACATACTCCACCAATATTCAAAAACCTAAACTTACTCACCATACAAGACATCCATACTTTTTACTGTGCCTATTACATACATAGAACACTCTATGCAAATATTAACCCACCACTCAAACTTCTCCTTACCAATTTTAACAGGACACATGACCACAACACTAGACACAGATCACTCCCGATGTTCCCCGTGTCCATCTAACACTATGTAAAAACTCAATGCATATAAAAGGCACGAAAATTTAGAATTCATTACCTGTCATTGCCAAAGAAACCCTACCTGTACCCCAATTCAAAACGATGCTAAAAACCACCTTCTCACCCAAAGCTAATTGCTCCATATCAAACATTCCCAGCAAAGTAGAATAATCACTTAACGTAAAAACCTGACTAATCAATTGAATGTAATGTATGAATGAATGAATGAATGAATGTAAAACCTGTTATGAATAATACATACTTAGCTAATTATTTCCACAACACTTACATTATAATGACCATGTAAACTAACTGCAATGCAATTAATTGTTTTAAATTGTTATCTCATTCAATTAGTTGCATTGCTACAATAAATTGCTACAATTAATTGATATGTTCAACTTATATTCAACCTTTATAACTTAGATATGCAACTTTACTTATTTTATAAATTATCAACCATAACTTTTTATTATTTTATTATAATTATTGCTTTAATTTGTTTAATCTGATTTAATTAATTTTATAATGAAGACAAAAGTACAAAACTATGTTTAAAAATGTCATGTCTAAACTATGTTCAAATTTCATAGCTTAAATACTCACCTTTACTCATTGTAAACTATCTACAAAAATTCTTACACTTAAGTTTTAAGTTAATTTTAAGTCTGCCCAAATGCCCTGCATATTAGGGGCTTTTTGCATGTACACCTCATGTAATCTCAATAACCAAATGTAATTCTTTGTATCATGTCCAAATAAATATTTATTATTATTATTATTATTATTATTATTATTATTATTATTATTATTATTATTATTATGGTACCACACCTATACCTGCCACTCCACAGCGACCTGTCACTCCACAACTAGAAGGGGGAAATGCCCAACTGAATAATCCCTAACTGTCACTGCCTGATACCATTACCATCTACTCCAAAGAAGAAGTACTCTCAGAAAAAGTGTGTTGTGTGTGCTTACAGTAAACAGCGACCCAAGTGCGAAAAGACACAAGATACATGTGTCAGCAATGTGGAGTGGCACTCTGTATGAATCCATGCTTCTTCGAGTATCATACAGTGGTGGACTTCTAGAAACATAAATGGAACCTGTAAATACCTTGTATATATATGTAAACAATAGTAAGTGATTGAACCAGGTGTACAAATTTATATATCAGTGTGAACATGTGTGTTAGTGACAGTATGATTACTAATTCAGTACCAAACATTTGTGTCTAAACAAGAATTGGCAATGAAATCAAAAGATATGCATCAAAACATTATTATCATAGCATGAAAACAACAGAAAACAGAAAAAAATTGAAAAAAAAAACAATAAATGTTTATTGTTTCTGCAAGCGGCAGTGCTCCATGTTGCCGACACCACATCATTTAGCACCAACTCAACAGGCTTATATCTCGGTAAGTACTGGCTCTAAATTTTTTTTTTAGCCTATCCTATTTCTAAAAATGTACTCTTCATTTAATTAAAAAAAAAAAAAAAAAAAAATTCAAAATATTCGGAGCAGTACGCAGGTGAACGTATATTTACGTGTGGACAGTTTAAGGGTTAAGAACATAAGGACGGAGGAACACTACAGAAGGCATACTGGCCTATACAAGGCAGGTCATTACCAAAACCACAGGTACCGAAGAATTTACTCAAGTACCCAAGACACCAATCAAACCCGGCCGCTCCTGCACAATTCACTGCTAGACAACACCCCCCCCCCCACTCTTCAAAGACATAAACCTACTCACTATACAAAACATTCACTCGTACTACTGTACAACCCACATTTGAAGATCAATCAATTCTAATATAAATCCAGACCTGAAACGTTTTCTTGACAGTTGCAATAGGACTCATAGACACAACTTAGGCACAAAAACCTCTATGACATTTCCCATGTCAGGCTAAATCTTTTCAAAACTCATTGTACATAAAAGGGCCTAAAATGTGGAACTCTCTGCCAGAAATCTCCAGAACCACTGACTCAGCATTTTTAAAACTACAGTTAAAAAACATCATATGTTCCTAACCTATCCCAGCCCATCATAAATACATATGTGAAAACTATACATACATTTGCTCAATATCATGAACATAGGTAAAACTTTCTCATTAATAAAATCAATATAGAGTGGTCCCCCGACTTACGATATTAATCCGTCAGAGAGGGCATATTTTAAGGCGAAACAATCATTACACGAATCAATTTTCCCCATAAGAAATAATGGAAATAAATTTAATCCGTCCAAGACTTCAAAAGTAGTTAAATAAAATATTTTTAGAACTTTTTGACATTAAATAATACAGAATTTAATAAAGAATACCTAAATACACATGTAAATATTGTACAATAACATGTCACTTACATTTATTGAAGAGTTGTTGATGTGTGGAGGACGGGAGGAGGAGAAGGTGGAGTAGTATGCTAGTGTTTGGAAGGGAATCCTTGAAGAAGGCACATTCTTCCATTTTTGTTCCACCTCCTCCTCCTCCTCTGAACCATTGTCCTGACCACTGGTCTCTTGTTCCAGTTGCTGTTGAAGCTCTTGCAGATCTTCAGTGGTTAGCTCTTCCTTGTGCTCCTCCACCAACTGTTCCACATCCTCACCACTCACCTCTAACCCCAAAGACTTGCCCAATTCCACAATTTCTTCCACAACAGGCTCAGGCTCATGCTCAGGGTTCTGAGGCTCAGCCCCAAACCTTCAAAATCCCTCTCTAGGACACAGTCTGGCCACAATTTTCCCAGGCAGAGTTCAAAGTCCTGGTAGTCACTCCCTCCCAAGCCTTACCTATAAGGTTTACACAATGCAGCATATGGAAATGGTTTTTCCAAAAGTCTCTTAGGGTTATATTCATGTTGTGTCACATCAAAGCACTTTTGAAATTTTGCTTTGGTGTAGAGTTTTTAAAGTTGGAAATGACCTGCTGGTCCATGGGCTGGAGAAGAGGAGTGGTATTAGGGGGCAAGAACTTCACTTTGATGAATTTAAACTCCTCCACAATTTTCTCTACCAAGTTTGGAGGATGACAAGGAGCATTGTCCATTATCAGGAGGCACTTAAGTGGCAAATTATTGTCCAATAGATATTTCTTCACACTGGGGCCAAACACGCCATTGAACCAATCTAAGAAAATGTCCTTTGTGACCCATGCCTTTTGTTAGACTTCCACATCACACAAGTTAGACTTGCTGACACCGCATCTGCCAAACACTCGGGATTTTCAAAAGATACACCAGTAAAGGCTTCACTTTGCAATCACCACTGGCATTAGCACAAAGCATCAAAGTTAGCCTGTCTTTCATAGGCTTATGTCCTGGCTGTGCCTTTTCCTCCTGAGTAATGTAGGTCCTGTTGGGCATTTTCTTCCAAAACAGGCCTGTTTCATCACAATTAAACACTTGTTGGGGAGGAATTGTTCAGCCTCTAGGTACTCCTGGAATTCAGGCACATATTTTTCAACCGCACTTTTGTCACAACTGGCTGCCTCAATATGCCTCACAACACTATATATGCCACTTCGATTCTTAAATTTGTAAAACCAGCCTCTGCTGGCTTTAAATTCGCTCACTTCATCACTCGTTGCAGGCATTTTCTTAACGAGATCATCATGCAACTGCCTTGCTTTTCACATATTATTGCCTCCGAAACAATATCTCCTGCTAACTGTTTCTCGTTGATCAACACCAACAACAACCTTTCCACATCTTCCAGCACTTGTGGTCTGTGTTTTGTGATCACACATGAACCTTTTGCAACAACAGCTTCCTTGATTTTACTTGAATTTTTCTTGGCCACAATGGTAGCGATGGTAGAAAAGGGTTTACCATACAGCCTGGCCAGCTCACTGATACGCACTCCACTTTCATATTTTCTATTATCTCCTTCTTCAGTTCTATCGTACATGTATTTCTGTTCCTCTTGCCACAGGCTTACCACTAGGAGCTTTCCTTGGACCCATGGTAGCTTATTTAGCAGTTGCAAGCACTAAAAACAGTGGAATAATGACAATATACTGGTATGAATGCGTGGGTGTGGGTGGGTGGTCGCTCTCGCTTGTAAACAATAGCACACTGACGCTCCCTGGAGTGCGCGCTCAGCTGGGCGCCTAGCGGACACGTCCGGTACGAATGTCTTTACACGAAGCAAACATCGTAAATCACAATCAAATTTTTACGTTATAAATATCGGTTATCGAAAATAACGTAAAATGATAGCATCGTAAGTCGGGGTACCACTGTACAGTGGAACCCCGAGTTTTGGCCGCCCTGAGTATCGGCCGCTTCAAGTTTAGACCACTTTTTTCGGCTAAATTTTGTCCCAAGTTTCGGCCTATGCCCTGTGTTTCGCAAGAAACCAGACCTGTCCGCCTGCCCGCGCAGGCATCATGAGCCAGTCTAGCTTTGTTTATCCTTGAGTGAACATTACCCTGTGTGCTCATCCAAACATTTCACAATAAATTCATTGTGTTTAGAAAGAGAGGAGCTTACGACGAAGTTTCGTGCCCGATTGGACCATTTACAAAGTGACTTTGTAAATGGTTCAAGTCGGGCCGAAACGCGTCGTAAGCTCCTCTTTATATGTGCGGGTTTGTGTGTGTATTGTTCCAGTCACAGTATTGTGCCTTTTTTGTTATTGTGTTTAGTGCTTGTTTATTGATTGTGACTGTAAAATAAGCCACCATGGCCCCAAAAAAACTTCATAGTGGCAGCCCTTTGGTAAAGAAAGTGAGGAACATGATAGAATTGAAGAAAGAAATTGTAGCAAAGTACCCAAGTGGAGGAGGAAGAGAGAGGGGAGAATGTGCCTTCTTCAGTGATTCAGTGATTCTACGATATGTATGATACTAAAGCAGCACGAGTCAATAAAGGTTATAGCGCAAGCCAGCGATGAAGTGTAGCATTAACAGTGTAGGAAGTAAGAATTAGCAAAGAAAAATAACAACACGAAACTTAAACTCTACCATTGTTGTTTGAGGTATATAGGGTCACAGACAACACCGCCGCCTCTGCTGCCACTTATGCTTATGCTCTAGTGGCCCTTAAACACCAACAACAACACAACGCAACACATGTGACATACGTAATGACGTATTTCATTCAGAGTATATGTCATGTTTCTATGTTATTAACCCTTTGACCATTTCGGCAGATATATACGTCTTACGAGCCA
>WNWK01014548.1:0-50934 GCA_009830355.1 Cherax destructor | reverse complement strand
TGGGGAAAATTAATCGGTATTCAGGCAGAACCGGGGGGTTTGGGAAAGGCTGCGGGCCCTGGTAAAAAACGGCTCCTAGTTCCCCACCAATGAAAATTATGAAGTTGGGAAGGGCTAAGAAGCCCAAAGACGAAGTACAGTCTGGGAACCAGGACTACAATCCTCACTCAAGTAAAAGGATCTTGGGGTGAGTATAACACCGGGCACATTCCTGAGGCGCACATAAACCAAATAACTGCTGCAGCATACGGGCGCCTAGAAACCTAAAAACAGCATTCCGACATCTTAAAAAGGAGTCTTTTCGGGACCCTGTACATTGTATGTTAGGCCCATATTGGGTATGCGCACCGTTGAAACCCCACACCTAGCCAAGCACGTAAGGAAACTAGAAAAGTGCACAGGTTTCCAAGACTAGTCCCGGAGCAAAGGGGGTATGTCCTCGAGGAGAGGTTACTGGAAATCGACCTGCGACACTGGAAAAAGGAGAAGGGGATATGTAACGACATATAAAAACAGAAATCGAAAAGGTGGACGACTCACAAAACCCGGGGATGTTAGGAAGTATTTCTTCGGCCCGGTTGTCAGGAAGTGGAATAGTCGGGGAAAGTGATGTAGTGGAGGATCCATACATAGCTTTAAGAAGAGTTATGATAAAGCTCATGGAGGGGGAAGGGTGACCAGAGGGCCAGTGAAGAGACAGGGCCAGAAGCTGTGACTCGACCCCCAACCACAACTAGGTGAGTACACAGAGCACAAACACACGAGCACACACACCCCACACACCCACACACCCCCACACAGAGTACACAGACACGAACACACACACACACCCCTCACCCAGGATGTGCCCGCCCCTCAACCACAACTGGGAGTACACACAGGGCCCAATCGACACTGTACACCGTGTACGTCAGGATATTGGATATACAATACCAGTATGGAATCCACATGGTGCACAAGTTTCCAACAAGACTCATTTGTAATTTGTAATACAATCTAGTTCCCCTGAACTACCTCACTATTGTTAATCTATATAATCATTTGAAATTTGTATTCATATAAAATTTGAATATAGATTAAGACCTAGTATTAAGTCTACCCCACATGCCTAGCATGGGCATGCTAGGCATCCCGGGGCTTAGGCATGCTGGCTGCTAACGGCCATCTTTGTAATTATTGTCTTTAAATGTAAAACACACATTGAATTTTTTTCAGATAAATAAATCATCTTGAATCTTGAGCTAAGGTTTATGTCATAGAGGAGACGTTAAGAAAACTAAACCTGATGACATTAGCGGATATGATTGACATATAATACTGAGAGAAATTGACATGGTGGACAGGGCTAGAATGTTTAAGAGATTGGTCATAGGAACAAGGAAGTTAAAAACTCAAATGAGTCATAGGGATGTTAGGAAGTATTTCTTTAGCATTAGAGTTGTCAAAAAGTAGAGTGAAGTAGTGAAGGCAGGATCCAACATAGGTTTAAGAAGAGTTAGGATAAGGCTCTTGGAGCGGGGTGGAGTGACCTAGTAGCGACTAGCGAAGGGTGGGGCTAAGAGCTATGACTCGGCCCTGCAACCACGTATAGGTGAACACGCGTGCGGTGAACACACACACACACACACAGGAAGTATTTCTTCAGTCATGAGTAGTCAGGAAGTGGAATAGTCTGAGTGATGTACTGGAGGCAGGAACCATACATAGCTTTAAGACAAGGTATGATAAAGCTCATGAGCAGGGAGAGAGGACCCAGTAGCGATCAGTGAAGAGGCGGGGCCAGGGCTGATCTCGACCCTGAAACCACAATTAGGTGAATTAGGTGAGTACGTGGTAATACTTTATGAGACATGGTACAATGATACATGGTAGACAAGATATATTTCTTAATGAGATGTACATGCCAAAAGCCCCTAATATGCTGTGCATTTGCTGTGCTTTATTTACAGTGAGCAAAGTTAAGGTATTTTCCAGAATCTTTGGTAATATACCCTGTGGATAAAATACTTTAACATTTCTAGAACATTTCTGAGTGAGTTGTCTCTGAATTCATTAATTTTATCGCACTCCAGTAATAATGACGCAGGGTGTGACAATAATCCATCTGGCAAAGTTTACATTTCGTTTGGTCATCTGGTGGTGGTGATTTAACCTGACAAGATACTTGTAACCGCCGGAGGCGGGCGGTAGTGACATCCAAGACCTGCTTATTTTGTTGGATGCACCATAGACATGTGGCTCCTCCTGCATGATAGAATGATAATAGATGGACTGACTGGTGTCAATCTCCCTGAGTCTTAAGTCAATAAAATTCAGTTGAAGTTCTTTTCGTATTATTGTTCTCAAACTGCTAACTGACAAGCTAAGATTGTAATCTACTCCCTTTTGAAAGTATACAACTCAGCCAATTCATCAGTTCTATCATGCATCTGAAGACCAATGTGAGATGGAATCCACAGCATGTCACTCTGACTCCACTGTCCACAATCCTACCATACCTGTGTCTGGCTTCTGACACAAACATGCCACAATTTCCACTTTATGAGTTGAGAGCATTTATGGAATTAAAGTGTCAACTTTAGATACATGGACGCATTTGAGTGCAAAGTATGGCAAACAGTTCTGTCTGAAGTGTAGAGGCCTAGTTATTGATGCGTGCTCCAATTTCTTTTTGAGAGTCATCCTCTGTACGACAAGCAGCAGCACTACCAGCTGCACCAGTAAACAAAGCATGGGCGATATCCACATAATCTATACATATAAATTTTCGAGTTATATCTCCAATCGGCCCACTAAAATATCTTCCTAAGTGAAAGATATTCGAAGAGTGTAAAATGAAAGGTTGGGCATACGTACACTTTGAGAATGATCACCATTCAGGTCAACAACTCTTCAGTTTATACAAATATAAGAAATATTGTTATTTATTTGCAGGAGCAGTAGTGACGAGCGATACTGTGGAGGCAGAGATTTCTTGGATTCTAGCAAGGATCTGGTAGACAACAATGCTACATGATATTCATCAGCAAGATGGGCGCCTCCTCTGCTACATATGCTACTGCTCTTACAACTACTGTAATAAGGCAACTCCACAGTCCAGCTATCTTTATCCATTAGGTCTCTGCATCCTTATCACTGCTTCCCTGGTGGTGTTGTGACCAGTGCGGAACATAGTCTAAAAAAATGTGAGATAAGATATTTCTCTGCAGTGCTCAAGAACAGATGGATTATTTTTCAGCATCTTTTCTTAGCTGACGTTCAGTTATTCAAAATCAGCCGTATTCTTCAAATATGATGGTTATACATTAAAATTATATTTCATATAGATATTAAGTATAATTACGTAACTGCTAATAGGGCCATTATTTCTTGTGTGTGATCATGTAACCATGAATAAAATTACCCTCTTTTGTCTTAGAGCACATAAATATTTATGTGATAGTTTATGTACATACAAACATTAATGTTTCATTTGAAACAAACATACTTACAGTCATTTGAGAAATATAAGGCAATAAATAGGTACGTATGGTGGAAAATTAAAAAACACATATCATGCAGGATATGGTTGTGTTTATCATAATTTTAATTCTTAGTAATTTTATGTATTTAAACCCGTATTTTACATGAAGTATTGTATTTTTAATGGATTTCGTAAGGTTATGCCTAGGATAGGAGAGAGGAGATACACTCAGCAGGTGTTATGAGTATCCACATTACTCACAGTAAGTTGGTAGTGCTGGTTATTCATCAGGAAGTAAAGTAAGTTGGTAGTGCTGGTTATTCATCAGGAAGTAAGAAAGTGTCTCCTCACACTAGTCTTAAGAACCCAGATGGAAATATGCCCAGACAGTTTGATGACAGTGACTTTGTTGGTTATCCTGGGTTACTAACCGTGCGGGTTAATAACCCAAATAAAATCTTACATCTTTGTCAGATGATGACTCTCCTCAGTGATGACTGTGACTCTCCTCAGTGATGACTGTGACTCTTCTCAGTGATGACTGTGAATCTCCTCAGTGATGACTGTGACTCTCCTCAGTGATGACTGTGACTCTCCTCAGTGATGACTGTGACTCTCCTCAGTGATGACTGTGAATCTCCTCAGTGATGACTGTGACTCTCCTCAGTGATGACTGTGACTCTCCTCAGTGATGACAGTGACTCTCCTCAGTGATGACAGTGACTCTCCTCAGTGATGACTGTGACTCTCCTCAGTGATGACAGTGACTCTCCTCAGTGATTACAGTGACTTTCCTCAGTGATGACTGTGACTCTCCTCAGTGATGACAGTGACTCTCCTCAGTGTGACAGTGACTCTCCTCAGTGATGACAGTGACTCTCCTCAGTGATGACAGTGACTCTCCTCAGTGATGACTGTGACTCTCCTCAGTGATGACTGTGACTCTCCTCAGTGATGACTGTGACTCTCCTCAGTGATGCTTGACTCTCCTCAGTGATGACTGTGACTCTCCTCAGTGATGACTGTGACTCCTTAGTGATGACTGTGACTCCTCAGTGATGACTGTGACTCTCAGTGATGACTGTGACTCTCCTCAGTGATGACTGTGACTCTCTCAGTGATGACTGTTACCTCCTCAGTGATGACTGTGACTCCTTAGTGATGACTGTGACTCTCCTCAGTGATGACTGTGACTCTCCTCAATGATACAGTGACTCTCCTCGTATGACTGTGACTCTCCTCAGTGATGACTGTGACTCTCCTCAGGGATGACTGTGACTCTCCTCAGTATTGACTGTGACTCTCAGTGATGACTGTGACTCTCCTCAGTGATGACTGTGACTCTCCCAGTGATGATTGTGACTCTCCTCAGTGATGACTGTGACTCATCAGTGATGACTGTGACTCTCATCAGTGATGACTGTGACTCTCCTCAGTGATGACTGTGACTCTCCTCAGTGATGACTGTGACTCTCCTCAGTGATGCTGTGATTCTCCTCAGTGATGCTGTGACTCCTCAGTGATGAATGTGACTCCTCAGTGATGACTGTGACTCTCCTCAATGATGGTGACTCCCTCAGTGATGACTGTGACTCCTCAGTATGCTGTGACTCTCAGTGATGACTGTGACTCCTCAGTGATGACTGTGACTCTCCTCAGTGATGATTGTTGACTCTCCTCAGTGATGACTGTGACTCTCATCAGTGATGACTGTGACTCTCCTCAGGGATGACTGTGACTCTCCTCAGTGATGACTGTGACTCTCAGTGATGACTGTGACTCTCCTCAGTGATGATTGTACTCTCCTCAGTGATGACTGTGACTCTCATCAGTGATGATTGTGACTCTCCTCAGTGATGACTGTGACTCTCATCAGTGATGATTGTGACTCTCCTCAGTGATGACTGTGACTCTCCTCAGTGATGACTGTGACTCCTTAGTGATGACTGTGACTCTCCTCAGTGATGACTGTGACTCTCCTCAGTATGACTGTGACCCCTTAGTGACTGTGACTCTCCTAGTGATGACTGTGACTCTCCTCAGTGATGACTGTGACTCTCCTCAGTGATGACTGTGACTCTCATCAGTGATGACTGTGACTCTCCTCAGTGATGACTGTGACTCTCCTCAGTGATGACTGTGACTCCTTAGTGATGACTGTGACTCTCCTCAGTGATGACTGTGACTCTCCTCAGTGATGACTGTGACTCCTTAGTGATGACTGTGACTCTCCTCAGTGATGACTGGACTCTCCTCAGTGAGCTGTGACTCTCCTCAGTGATGACTGTGACTCTCCTCAGTGATGATGTGACTCTCCTCAGTGATGACTGTGACTCTCCTCAGTGATGACTGTGACTCCTTAGTGATGACTGTGACTCTCCTCAGTGATGACTGTGACTCTCCTCAGTGATGACTGTGACTCCTTAGTGATGACTGTGACTCTCCTCAGTGATGACTGTGACTCTCCTCAGTGATGACTGTGACTCTCCTCAGTGATGACTGTGACTCTCATCAGTGATGACTGTGACTCTCCTCAGTGATGACTGTGACTCTCCTCAGTGATGACTGTGACTCTCCTCAGTGATGACTGTGACTCTCCTCAGTGATGACTGTGACTCTCCTCAGTGATGACTGTGACTCTCCTCAGTGATGACTGTGACTCTCTCATGATGACTGTGACTCTCCTCAGTGATGCTGTGACTCTCCTCAGTGATATGTGACTCTCCTCAGGATGACTGTGACTCTCCTCAGTATGACTTGACTCTCCTCAGTGATGACTGTGACTCTCCTCAGTGATGACTGTGACTCTCCTCAGTGATGACTATGACTCTCATCAGTGATGACTGTGACTCTCCTCAGTGATGACTGTGACTCTCCTCAGTGATGACTATGACTCTCCTCAGTGACTATGACTCTCCTCAGTGATGACTGTGACTCTCCTCAGTGATGACTGTGACTCTCCTCAGTGATGACTGTGACTCTCCTCAGTGATGACTGTGACTCTCCTCAGTGATGACTGTGACTCTCCTCAGTGATGACTGTGACTCTCCTCAGTGATACTGACTCTCCTCAGTGATGACTATGACTCTCCTCAGTGATGACTGTGACTCTCCTCAGTGATGACTGTGACTCTCCTCAGTGATGACTGTGACTCTCCTCAGTGATGACTGTGACTCTCCTCAGTGATGACTATGACTCTCCTCAGTGATGACTGTGACTCTCCTCAGTGATGACTGTGACTCTCATCAGTGATGACTATGACTCTCCTCAGTGATGACTGTGACTCTCCTCAGTGATGACTGTGACTCTCCTCAGTGATGACTGTGACTCCTCAGTGATGACTGTGACTCTCATCAGTGATGACTGTGACTCTCATCAGTGATGACTATGACTCCCTCAGTGATGACATGACTCTCCTCAGTAAACTGTGACTCTCCTCAGTGATGACTGTGACTCTCCTCAGTGATGACTATGACTCTCCTCAGTGATGACTATGACTCTCCTCAGTGATGACTGTGACTCTCCTCAGTGATGACTATGACTCTCCTCAGTGATGACTATGACTCTCCTCAGTGATGACTGTGACTCTCCTCAGTGATGACTATGACTCTCCTCAGTGATGACTGTGACTCTCCTCAGTGATGACTGTGACTCTCATCAGTGATGACTATGACTCCCTCAGTGATGACTGTGACTCTCCTCAGTGATGACTGTGACTCTCCTCAGTGATGACTGTGACTCTCCTCAGTGATGACTGTGACTCTCCTCAGTGATGACTATGACTCTCCTCCGTGATGCTGTGACTCTCCTCAGTGATGACTGTGACTCTCATCAGTGATGACTATGACTCTCCTCAGTGATGACTGTGACTCTCCCAGTGATGACTGTGACTCTCCTCAGTGATGACTGTGACTCTCCTCAGTGATGACTGTGACTCTCATCAGTGATGACTGTGACTCTCATCAGTGATGACTATGACTCCCCTCAGTGATGACTTGACTCTCCTCAGTGATGACTGTGACTCTCCTCAGTGATGACTGTGACTCTCCTCAGTGATGACTATGACTCTCCTCAGTGATGACTGTGACTCTCCTCAGTGATGACTGTGACTCCCTCAGTGATGACTGTGACTCTCCTCAGTGATGACTGTGACTCTCCTCAGTGATGACTGTGACTCTCCTCAGTGATGACTGTGACTCTCCTCAGTGATGACTGTGACTCTCCTCAGTGATGACTGTGACTCTCCTCAGTGATGACTGATACGCAACTGCTGGTATATCGCTGCTCAGCATATCAGTGATTCAGAACCATATACAGGCGCTAAAAATTGCTATGCAAATATAAGAAGGGCCACCTCCTATATAACACTGTACTTAGAATTTAGACTAAGATTGTTTTGTATGATTAAAAAATCGCAGTTCGAAATATCTTATTCAAAATTTAAATAATATTTTAACATTGTAACAAAATGCCAAAATGCTGTGATACGATTTATTTATTTTTGTGTTTTTCTCGTTATGTAACACTAATACTCTGTACTGTAATACACTAATACTCTGTACTGTAATACACTAATACTCTGTACTGTAATACACTAATACTTTGTACTGTAATACACTAATACTCTGTACTGTAATACACTAATACTCTGTACTGTAATACACTAATACTCTGTACTGTAATACACTAATACTCTGTACTGTAATACACTAATACTCTGTACTGTAATACACTAATACTCTGTACTGTAATACACTAATACTCTGTACTGTAATACACTAATACTTTGTACTGTAATACACTAATACTCTGTACTGTAATACACTAATACTCTGTACTGTAATACACTAATACTCTGTACTGTAATACACTAATACTCTGTACTGTAATACACTAATACTCTGTACTGTAATACACTAATACTCTGTAGTGTAATACACTAATACTCTGTACTGTAATACGTGGAGTCTAAATCCTGTTCTAATGTGATGGTATTTCTGGGAGTCAGTACAATATGTACGGTGTACTAAATATAGTTTCCAACTTTGTAATATTGTCACTTTAAAATCCATATGTAAATTATTTATAAACTTACACAACTGTGTGTATATATATATATATATATATATATATATATATATATATATATATATATATATATATATATATATATATATATATATAACCCCGTAGCTTGTCTTGCATATATATATATATATATATATATATATATATATATATATATATATATATATATATATATATATATATATATATATATATATATATATATATATATATATATATATACATATATATACTATATGCAAAAACAACCACGTGGGGGTTAAATGATAGTTAAAAGTGACTCATTTTTTAACTGAGACTGACAACCTGATACCTATACATTCCAATAAGAATCTGAATCTTCCTCATACTCGGATTCAATAGTGGTAAAGTTTGAAGCTGATCTGATGAGGTATGGAGTTTTTACTTCAGTGATACAAAGTAGATATACAGTTTAGTGATATTATGTATTCAACCAAAATCCTGTACAGTATACCGGAAAATTATTTCAAATAATCTGCATTTCAGAAAGCATTAATAATTCAACAACCATGACATTATTTGTTTAATCTCTAACATTAAATAACCCAGAATTTGTAAAAAAATAATACTAATCTATAAATTAGTCATGATAAATAATCTGAAAAATTCCAAGAAAAGAAATGTCTGAATATGATTAAACACTATTTGAAGTACCCAGTGTTGTAGTTGTCCAGGGCGAGGAAGAGTGGTGATTGGCTGGACGGTGGATCTTCAGACGTGAAGAGTGGTGATTGGCTGGACGGTAGGATACTTCAGACAGTGAAGAGTGGGATTGGCTGGACGGTAGGATACTTCAGACAGTGAAGAGTGGTGATTGGCTGGACGGTAGGATAATCAGACAGTGAAGAGTGGTGATTGGCTGGACGGTAGGATACTTAGACGGTGGAAAGTGATGATAGGTTTGGGCGGTAGGGTACTTCAGACAGTGAAAGGGGATGATAGGCTGGACGGTAGGATGCTTCAGACAGTGAAGAGTTGTGATAGGCTGGACGGTAAGATACTTCAGACAGTGAAGAGTGGTGATAGGCTGGACGGTAGGATGCTTCAGACAGTGAAGAGTGGTGATACTGGACGGTGGTCCAGACAGTGAAAGTGGTGATTGGCTGGACTGTAGGTTACATCAGACAGTGAAGAGTGGTGATAGGCTTTGGGCGGTAGGATTTCAGACAGTGAAGAGTGGTGATAGGCTGGACGGTGGATATTTCAGACAATGAAAGTGGTGATTGGCTGGACGGTAGGATACTTCAGACGTGAAGAGTGGTGATAGGCTGGACTGTAGGATACATCAGACAGTGAAGAGTGGTGATTGGCTGGACTGTAGGACATCAGACAGTGAAAAGTGGGGATAGGCTGGACGGTAGGATACTTCAGACAGTGAAATGGTGATAGGCTGGACGGTAGGATACTTCAGACATGAAAGTGGTGATTGGCTGGACGGTAGGATACTTCAGCAGTGAAAGTGGTGTAGGCTGGACTGTAGGATACTTCAGACAGTGAAGAGTGGTGATTGGCTGGACGGTGGATACTTCAGACAGTGAAGAGTGTGAAGGCTGGACGGTAGGATACTTCAGACAGTGAAGAGTGGTGATAGGCTGGACGGTAGGATCTTCAGACAGTAAAATGGTGATAGGCTGGACGGTAGGATGCTTCAGACAGTGAAGAGTGGTGATAGGCTGGACGGTAGGATGCTTCAGACAGTGAAGAGTGGGTAGGCTGGACTGGATACTTCAGACAGTGAAGAGTGGTGATAGGCTGGACTAGGATGCTTCAGACAGTGAAGAGTGGTGATAGGCTGGACGGTAGGATACTTCAGACAGTGAAAGTGGTGATAGGCTGGACTGGATACTTCAGACAGTGAAGAGTGGTGATAGGCTGGACGGTAGGATACTTCCGACAGTGAAAGTGGTGATAGGCTGGACGGTAGGATACTTCAGACAGTGAAGAGTGGTGATAGGCTGGACGGTAGGATGCTTCAGACAGTGAAGAGTGGTGATAGGCTGGACGGGGAATTAACGTGAAGAGTGGTGATAGGCTGGACGGTAGGATGCTTCAGACAGTGAAAGTGGTGATAGGCTGGACGGTAGGATACTTCAGACAGTGAAGAGTGGTGATAGGCTGGACGGTAGGATACTTCAGTGAAGAGTGGTGATAGGCTGGACGGTAGGATGCTTGACAGTGAAAGTGGTGATAGGCTGGAGGTAGGATACTTCAGACAGTGAAGAGTGGTGATAGGCTGGACGGTGGATACTTCAACGTGAAGAGTGGTGATAGGCTGGACGGTAGGATACTTAGACGTGAAGAGTGGTGATAGGCTGGACGGTAGGATACTTCCCGACGTGAAGAGTGGTGATAGGCTGGACGGTAGGATGCTTCAGACAGTGAAGAGTGGTGATAGGCTGGACGGTAGGATGCTTCAGACGTGAAGAGTGGTGATAGGCTGGACGGTAGGATACTTCAGACAGTGAAGAGTGGTGATAGGCTGGACGTAGGATACTTCCCGACAGTGAAGAGTGGTGATAGGCTGGACGGTAGGATGCTTCAGACAGTGAAGAGTGGTGATAGGCTGGACGGTAGGATACTTCAGACAGTGAAGAGTGGTGATAGGCTGGACGGTAGGATACTTCGACAGTGAAGAGTGGTGATAGGCTGGACGGTAGGATCTTCAGACAGTGAAGAGTGGTGATAGGCTGGACGGTAGGATATTAACATGAAAGTGGTGATAGGCTGGACGGTAGGATACATCAATTGAATGGGTCATTTAAATAAGACCTATATCAGGAAGCACCTGCCCTCTCTCCTGACGAAAGAAATAACAAATAACATCAACACCTTGCTGTGTATTACGACTGACGAAGTCACTGGCGAAGGAACCTTTCCTTTAATAAAAGTCCTGAACTGTACCTAAGCACCTTTATCCACATCTTGTCAGTATTACCATACCATTTACAACCGTCAGTACTTAGTCGTTCAGGATGGGTGCCAGGTCGTGTAGGATAGATGCCCAGTCGTTCAGGATAGGTCTCCAGTCTTCTTAATAAATGAAATGTGGTTTATGGCATTTTATTGAGAAAACTTTTCGTCCATCATGTGAAAATTGATAAAGTACCCGGTGGAAAAAAGTCTTCTCAGTAAAATGCCATAAACCACATATTGTCTCATTAGCATACTTGTCGGTACATTCTTCCACTGACAGACATACCAGTCATGTAAGATAGACACCAATCCTCCAGGATAGAAAATCAGAAAGTTCAGGACAGACTGTTGTCGCCACCAAGGAATTCATGCCATCATCTGGACAATGTTCACTGTTCAGTGTATCTCTTAAAATAATAGGAATATGGGAATAACAAATCTGCTTGTCTTCAATTAATTTTTTTTTTGGTTTCTTTTCAATAATCTGTTTGACATAAATATTTACAATGTATAACAATTGAGAAACATCTAGTATATACCCATCTTGAAGGATTATAGATGAATTAGACTCATGCAACAGTTGGATATCTTTATTGAGGAGACGTTCTGCGAACCAGTAGCTTTATCAATTTAATACATAAAGTAAATGGTAGAAGATATGAAAAGATTTGAGGTGGTCAGTCCCTCACCCTTGACTGGAGGTATTTTATACCTCAGCCTTGACTGGAGGTATTTTGTACCTCAGCCTTGACTGGAGGTATTTTGTACCTCAGCCTTGACTGGAGGTATTTTATACCCCCAGCCTTGATATCTCCGTCAAGGATGAGGGACGACCCCTCACTTTATTCTCTCTGTTGGATTGTTAATATTACTGGTTAGCGAAATGTGTCCACAGGAAAGTTCCCAAGTGCTTATTCATCTACTTGTAGGTTTTAAAAAACATTAATAATTGTGACGTTATGTGCCCAGCTTGAGAGGTAGTTATGAAAATCCAAACCGTTAAATCTTACACCATATGCATTTATTACGTACTTTAAATTCAACTTTTGTGGTGAGCTATACACCCTAAAGTGATAAACTGTGATATATTTTGGGAAAGGGAATCAGTAGTGCAACATGACATTTTTATGATCCCAACTCAGTGAACTAGATTCTAGATTTCTAGTGTCTCCTGATGTGTCAAAGTTCAAGAAGGCTGACTCGAAATAACGAGATTTATATTAGATAAATTTGGATTTAGAAAGGACTTAAAAAAGTACTGGTTCTCAGAGTCGTAGATGAATGCAAAATCTGCTAAGTAGAGCCATAGAAGCTAAAACCTTTTGGGAGCTTTAAAAATAGGTTAGACAAATATATGAGTGGGAAGGGTTGGTTGACCTACTAGTGGGTAATGATCTAGGAAGGGGAGGAATATGCCGAGAACCTTACGTTATAGAGAATTTCTCAGGAGAGGCTTACGCCATTGAAGGATGTAAGGAAGGTCCTCGTCTATTCCCTCTCACAGCTATAACCAGGGCTATGGCTAAAATTCCGGGTTTGATTATGGTCTGCGTATCATGAGGATTGAAGTTAACTTTTTGGTTAGCTTTGGGAATGGGTTGGACGATATGTGGGTGGGAATGGTTGGATTTGAGAAGAACTTGCCTAGTATGGGCCAGTAGGCCTGCTTCAGTGTTCCTCTATTTTTATGTTTTTATTACAGGAAGCAATCAGGAGATCCTTCTCAGGGTCGCCAAAATCGACAGTAGTTCGGACATGAGTCAATCGATTCCTTGCATTGCTGCTCTTAAGGACTGGAAGGTAATCTTCTGTACTTCTTGCTAGGCTTCCTGTGTTATTTGGTGTTTGGATGCAGGCCCCCTCTCCTAGATTGTGGCTTTGTCTGTGGTCAGAGAGGTTGGCTTTTCTTCATGCCCTCCTTGAATACTGCCTAAGTGTCGAGCCGTGGTGATGGCCTTAGCTAATTCTTGGAGCATGATTTTGTTCATGTTTCAAGGATAAAGGTACTCGTATTGTACATAATTACCAAGACAGTCCTCTGTGTTTACTGCAGAATTCTATGCAACCCTTGCTGCTATCGTCTTAATAACTGTCTTACCTGGAGAGAGAGAATTCCAGGGGTCAACGCCCCTGCGGCCCGGTCTGTGACCAGGTGGATTTCTTTTCACTGTATATTCAGATTTTCATTGTGATCTTTTTGCCCAAGCCCAGTATGTTTCTGCCCACCCTGTGGTTCAAAAAAAAATGCAGGAGTGGTTAGCTGGTCTCCATGCATGACGCATGGGTCATGCATGGGTCTCTGCTCTCCCTGCTCCATGAGCTTTATCATACCTTGTCTTAAAACTATGTATGGTTCCTGCCTCCACTATATCTTTCTCTAGACTATTCCACTTCCTGACTACTCTGTGGCTGAAGAAATGCTTCCTGACATCCCTTTGACTCATCTGAGTCCTCAGCTTCCAGTTGTGTCCCCTTGTTTCTGTGTTCCCTCTCTGAAACATCCTGTCACTGTCTACCTTGTCAATTCCCCGCAGTATTTTGTATGTCGTTATCATGTCTCCTCTGACCCTTCTTTCCTCCAGTGTTGTTAGTCCTATTTCCCTCAATCTTTCTTCATAAGACAGACCCCTGAGTTGTGGAACTAACCTTGTCGCAAACCTTTGCACTTTCTCTAATTTCTTTACGTGCTTGACCAGGTGTGGTTCCAGACTGGTGCTGCATATTCTAGTATGGGCCTGACGTACACGGTATACAGTGTCTTGAACGATTCCTTGTTAGGTAACGGAACGCTAATCTTAGGTTTGCCAGTCGCCCATATGCTGCCGCAGTTATCTGGTTGATGTGTGCCTCGGAGACGTGCTTGGCGTTATACTCACTCCAAGGTCTTTCTCCTTTGCCGAGGTTTGTAGCCTTTGTCCGCCTAGCTTGTACTCTGTCAGCGGTCTTCTTTGCCCTTCTCCGATCCTCATGACTTTGCATTTGGAGGGATTGAATTCGAGAAGCCAATTGCTAGACCAGATGTCGAGCTTGTCCAGGTCTGTTTGCAGCCCTGCCTGGTCCTCTTCCGATGTGATTCTCCTCATTATTTTCACATCATCCGCGAATAGAGACACTTCTGAGTCTATCCCGTCCATCATGTCATTTACATATACCAGGAATAACACTGGTAATAGGACTGACCCCTGCGGTACACCGCTCGTCACAGGCGCCCACTGTGATACCTCACCACGCACCATGACCCGTTGTTGCCTCCCTTTGAGGTATTCCCTGATCCATTCCAGTGCCCTTCCTGTTATACCTGCTTGTTCTTCCAACTTCTTTACTAATCTCATGTGAGGAACTGTGTCGAAGGCCTTCCTGCAGTCCAGGAAAATGCAATCAACCCACCCTTCTCTCTCCTGCCTTACCTCTGTTACTTTATCATAGAACTCTAGGAGGTTTGTTACACAGGATTTGCCTTCCCGGAATCCGTGCTGTCTGGTGTTTATTATCCTGTTTAGCTCAAGGTGTTCCACTATTCTTTTCCTGATGATTTTCTCCAGGACTTTGCACACTATACATGTAAGTGACACTGGTCTATAGTTTAGTGCCTCTTTTCTGTCTCCTTTTTTAAAAATGGGGACTACGTTGGCCCATCTTCCATACCTCAGGTAGCTGCCCAGTTTCAAGGGATGTGTTGAATATTATGGTAAGTGGCACACTCAGTACCTCAGCTCCTTCCCGAAGAACCCACGGGGAGATATTGTCCGGACCCATCGCCTTTGAGGTATCGAGGTCACTGAGTAACTGCTTCACTTCCTCCTCAGTTGTGTGTATGCCCTCTAGCACTTGGTACATCCCTTGTTGGTGACGAACCACGTCCTGTCTACCCAGCTGCCTTCCTTCCTCCACTGTGAATACTTCCTTAAACCTCAAGTTGAGCTCCTCACATACCTCTTGATCATTACTTGTGAGTTCCCATCTTCTCTCCTCAGCCTTATCACCTGGTCCTTGACTGTTGTCTTCCTTCTGATGTGACTGTACATCAGTTTCGGGTCGGACTTAACTTTCGATGCTATGTCATTTTCATACTGTTTCTGGGCCTCCCTCCGTACTTGTGCATACTCGTTTCTAGCTCTTCTACTAATCTCTTTGTTTACTTGGGTTCTTTGCCTTCTGTACCGTTTCCATTCTCTGATACTCTGAGTCTTTGCCTCCCTGCACCTTTGGGTAAACCAGGGGCTCTTTCTGGCCTTCCCATTTAATCCTTTGCCTCTGGGTATAAACCGTTCCTCTGCCTCCTTGCACTTTGCCCCTACGTATTCCATCATTTCATTTATTGTCAGTCCTTCCATTTCCCTTTCCCACTGAACGTCCTGCAGGAAAATCCTCATGCCCGTGTAGTTTCCTCTTTTAAAGTCTGGTTTATCTCTATCGGTACTGTTTTCCCTCTCCACCTGTAGCTCTACAATGTACTCAAAGCTAAGCACCATATGGTCACTGGCTCCCAGGGGCTCTCGTGCGTTATGTCTTCAATATCTGAGCTGTTCAGGGTGAATACAAGGTCCAGTCTTGCTGGTTCATCTTCTCCTCTCTCTCTGGTCGTGTCCCTGACATGTTGGTGCATCAGGTTTTCCAGTACCACGTCCATCATCTTGGCTCTCCAAGTTTCTGGACCCCCACGTGGTTCATGGTTCTCCCAGTCGATCTCCCTGTGGTTGAAATCTCCCATGACCAGTAGCTTCGCTCTGCTCATGTGTGCTTTTCTTGCCACCTCCGCCAGGGTGTCCACCATCGCTCTGTTGTTCTCATCGTATTCTTCTCCTGGCCTCCTGCAGTTCTGTGGTGGGTTATACATCACTGCAATGACTATCTTATGCTCCCCAGACTGGATGGTACCTACTATGAAGTCCCGTTCTCTACCCACCTCCACTTCTACCATTTCCTCGAATCTCCAACGGTGCCTTACAAGCAGTGCGACCCCTCCTCCCCCCCTGCTCCTCCTATCTTTCCTCAGGATCTGATATCCCTGTGGGAAGATTGCATCTGTTACTGTCTCATTTAGTTTAGTTTCTGTGACCGCTATGATGTCTGGGGATGCCTCATCTATTCTTTCATTCCACAAGTATGGAGTTCTCTTGGTTCCCGGATCATGTTAGTATCCCGGGAAATAAACGGGCAGATGCTAAGGCAAAGGCAGCTGTAACAAGATTACTCTACAGCAGAGTCTTGTTATACAGTGACTTTATGGACCATATACACATATATCCTTGTGGGTCCAAAACAAAAGAAACAAGTTATACAGGATTCAGCAGGACAAGTGTGCTTGTTCCTCCTCCTTTAACACAAATCGTCACTCTGAGATGAATCTCTGTCGCCTGAGGATCGGGCACATACATCTTACCCACAACTACCATGTAGCAGGTGCTCCTGCCCCTCTGTGTACCTTGAATGCAGCTGACTGTGGAACACATTTTAACAGTGTTTCCATGGCTTAGGTCTTTAAACATTCATCGTGGCTTTTATAAATATCGGGGTGACTGTGGGATCACAGAACGTCATTTGACGTTCAAGATTCATGAGTTTTAGTTGAATCTGGCTGTTTCAATTTGGTATTTATTTGTGTTGTGACTTATATTTATGCTACTAATTTTACTCAAGGGCAGCAACTTTCATGTTCGAGCATCCCTTCGTAACCATCCAGAGGGGATATGCCTGCTGCATTCTTGGCGGCTCACTACACACACACACACACACACACACACACACACACACACACATATATATATGTATATATATATATATATATATATATATATATATATATATATATATATATATATATATATATATATATATATATATATATATATATATATACATAAAACATTAAAAAGCTCAGAAAAATGTGCTAAAATCGTATTTTATTGCATATTTCGACGTTTTAGAGCGGTTTGAGTGCTTTTCTGACAAAACTCATTTTTTAGCTAAAATACGTAGATTTTCAAACTTTTAAATAGAATTTCTACGGCAATTGAAAATTATGGGAAAAGTAAGCAAAATTTTATGATTTTCTTTTAGGAAGCTTACTATATATATATATATATATATATATATATATATATATATATATATATATATATATATATATATATATATATATATATATATATATATATATATTCATGACTTTGCACTTAGTGGGATTCAACTCCAGGAGCTAGTTTCTGGACCAGGCCTGCAGCCTGTCCAGATCCCTTTGAAGTTCTGCCTGGTCCTCGTCCGATTGAATTTTTCTCATCAACTTCACATCATCTGCAAACAGTGACACTTCTGAGTCTATTCCTTCCGTCATGTCGTTCACATATACCAGAAACAGCACCGGTCCTAGGACTGACCCCTGTGGAACCCCGCTCATCGCAGGCGCCCACTCTGACACCTCGTCACGTACCATGACTCAATGATGTCTTCCCGACAGGTATTTCCTGATCCATTGTAGTGCCTTCCCTGTTATACCTGCCTGGTACTCCAGCTTATGCACTAATCTCTTGTATGGAACTGTATCAAAAACTTTCTTACAGTCCAAGAAAATGCAAGCTACCCAACCCTCTCTCTCTTGTCTTACTGCTGTCACCCTCTCATAGAACTCCAGTAGGTTTGTGACACAGGATTTCCCGTCCCTGAAACCGTGCTGGTTGTCGTTGATAAGCTCATACCTTTCTAGGTGCTCCACCACTCTTCTGATAATCTTCTCCATGACTTTGCATACTATGCATGTCAGTGACACTGGTCTGTAGTTTAATGCTTCGTGTCTGTCTCTTTTTTAAAAATTAGGACTACATTTGCTGTCTTCCATACCTCAGGTAGTCACCCTGTTTCCATAGATGTGTTGAAGATTGTTGTTAGTGGCACACATAGCGCCTCTGCTTCCTCTCTCAGGACCCATAGAGAGATGTTATCCGGCTCCATCGCCTTTGAGGTATCTAGCTCGCTTAGCAGCCTCTTCACTTCTTCCTCGGTTGTATGTATTGTGTCCAACATTTGATGGTGTACCCCACCTCTCTGTCTTTCTGGAGTCCCTTCTATCTCCTCTGTGAACACTTCTTTAAATCTCATGTTGAGCTCCTCACACACTTCGCAGTCATTTCTTGTGACCTCCCCTCTTTCCTTCCTCATCCTAATTACCTGGTCTTTGACTGTTGTTTTCCTCCTGATGTGGCTGTACAACAGCTTCAGGTCAGATTTGGCTTTCACTGCTATGTCATTTTCGTATTGTCGTTGGATTTCCCTTCTTACCTGTACATATTCATTTCTGGCTCTACAACTGTTCTCCTTATTCTCCTGGGTCCTTTGACTTCTATACTTTTTCCATTCTCTAGTACACTTGGTTTTGACCTATCTACACCTTTGGCCTTCTCTTTCTTTCTGTTACCATTGGGTACAAACCTCTCCTCAGCTTCCTTGCATATTGTTGTCACATATTCCATCATCTCATTTACTGACTTCCCAGCCATTGCTCTGTCCCACTGAACCCCGTGCAGGAAATTCTTCATGCCTGTGTAGTCCCCTCTCTTGTAGTTTGGCTTTATTCGTCCTGCCCTTCCTGCTTCCCTCTCCACTTGTAACTTTACTATGTATTCGAAGCTCAGAACCATGTGGTCACTGGCCCCGAGGGGTCTTTCATATGTGATGTCCTCAATATCTGCACTACTCTAGGTGAATACTAGGTCCAGTCTTTCTTTTTCGTCCTCTCCTCTCTCTCTGGTAGTGTCCCTTACATGTTGGTACATGAGGTTTTCCAGTACCACCTCCATCATCTTAGCCCTCCACGTTTCTTGGCCCCCATGTGGCTCCAGATTCTCCCAGTCACTTTCTTTGTGGTTGAAGTCACCCACACTCAGTAGCTTTGTCCTGCTCGCATGAGCCCTTCTGGCTACTTCAGCCAGTGTGTCAACCATCACTCTGTTACTCTCATGATATTCTTGCCATGGCCTCCTGATGTTCTGTGGTGGGCTATACATCACTATAATTACAACCTTTGGACTTCCAGACTGAAGTGTTACTGTTATGTAGTCTCTTGCTTCTCTGTCTCCTCTCCAGCTCATCAAAATCCCATTGATTTTTGATGAGCAGTGCCACTCCTCCACCCCCTCTGTTCTCTCTGTCTTTCCTCAAGATCTGATGTCCCGTTGGAAAGATGGCATCTATCATTCCTGTGAGCTTGGTTTCTGTGAGAGCTATGATGTCCGGTGATGCCTCTTTGATTCTTTCGTGCCACTCCTCCCACTTATTCGTTATTCCATCAGAGTTGGTGTATCGTACCTTCAGTGTGTGTGTGTGTTTATTTGCATTTTCTGGTTGAAAATATCTTGTGGTAGATTTGGTTAGCATTAGGTATCAATGCACTGGTGGTTAATATCACTGGTAGAACTTACCAGTCAGATACGAAACATTTTTTGGGTGATATTTTCCTATAGTAAGATGCACTGATAAGTTTCTCATGTAAGATAACATTATTCTGGATGTAGAATATATACTTTTAATGCCGGTAAGGGGTTCTCAATCCAAGAAACTGGACTTTTCCTCCTCTTCTTTGGATCGAACCTGAATGTCTCGTACACCCCAAGTATGGGGTATGGGTATAACACCCCTGATTAATATATAATTGAATGTATAATTCCCAAAAATTTCATCTGTTGAGATATGATGAATAATATAATTAACCTGATCTTTTAATTAAAGTAATAAATGAAAGAAGATGTATTTTATCAGAGGAGTTCCTCTCATCTCAACTTATATAGATGTTGAATACTGTCAGGAGATGTATACGTTTTGAGAGTTATTTATCAGCCACTGTAATAATGTAATATGGAATTAATGGAGGAAATCAATGGTCTTGCGAATATAATTAGAACTTGTTGTGTTGGTTCCCTCCAGTAAAATGGAATTTGAATTAAATTATTGACAAGCATTATGCAGATCAATTAAGAGAGTTGTAATGTTTATGTAAAATATTTTTAGATATGTGTAATAATAAATATAAAGATTTTTCAACAATGTATTTTCATTTTGTAACAGATTTTAGAAATTCCTTGTCTGACACTATTGTCATCTCTATAATATAATAATAAAAATAATATGATGTGAAACTGGTTCCACTTCTACCTGGAGGTTCTTCCGGGGATCGAACCTGGTTACCTTCCATTTCCCATGTAGTGTATGACCCTACATATATGTTTTGTAGTGAATATAATAACTAGATGTATGACAGAGAGCGTCACACACTACACCAAGTATGTCAATGTAAACACCAGGCTCTGTGTGTGTACCCGGCCTTCATTCAGGGTATATCAAGAGACGGTCCCCTTAAGTGTGGTGCCTTGATGTTGATAAGAGATTTTTGATCCAAGGCACTGAACTTATTATCCCCTTCCTTGGATCGAACCTCATTACCTCTCATTTCCCAGGCGCTTCCCTACAAGGGAATTAGGAGCTATAACTCAAACTCCCTCAAGATGTCCAAGAGCCACAAATCAACACCGGGAGTTTTAACTCAACATTCTTTAGAAGTTTATCATCTCAACCTTGAAGGTTTCTTGATGCTGATGAAAGTGACTTGATCTAAAAGTGGAGCCGCCCCCCCCCATCCTTGTATTGAACCTTTTTCCTTCTATTCCGAAGATCTTGTATGTCCCCAGTGGGACATGGGCATAATAACATCCTCAAAAAATAAGGCTTAGGAGCTGCAGCTCAACTTTGTCAGGAGACATGCGACCTGTAACTTACTCACCTAAGATGACCAGGAGCTGGAGATAAATAACCTGAAAAAGTAAAAAAAGTTGCATTCAAAATTATTAGGAGGCCCAGGAGCTATATATCAACACTCAAGACGCCCAGGAGCTATACATCAACACTTTCAAAAGGCACAGGAGCTGTGTATCAACACTCAAGAGACATAGGAGCTGTATATAACACTCAAGAGGCCCAGGAGCTGTATATCAACACTCTTAAGAAGTCCAGGAACTGCATATCAATGCTCAGGAGCTGTATATCAAACTAAAGAGGCCCAGGAGCTGTATATTATTACCCTTAAGAGACCCAAGAGCTGTATATCAACACTCGAGAGGCCCAGAAACCGTATATCAATACACTCAAGAGGCCCAGGACATGTAAATCAACACAAAAGACCTAGGAACACTTGTAAGCAGCCTATACTCAGTTCCCTTTGTATTTCGCGGCACTCCAGTACTGCCATCTGTAGGCCTACCTATGTCAGTGAGAAATGTATACTGAACACACTTTATCAACACTCAAGGGGCTCAGGAACTGTATATCAACACACATTCAAGAGGCCCAGGAACTGTATATCAACACACTCAAGAGCCCCAGGAACTGTATATTAACACACTCGAGGCCTAGGAACTATATATCAACACAAAAGGCGCAGGAACTGTATATCAACATATTCAAGAGGCCCAGGAACTGTATATCAACAGTCAAGAGGCCCAAGAACTGTATATCAACACTCTCAAGAAGCCCAAGAACTGTATATCAACACACTCAAGAGGCCTGGGAACTGTATATCAACATATTCAAGAGGCCCAGAAACTGTATATCAACAGTCAAGAGGCCCAGGAACTATATCAACACCCTCAAGATGCCCAGGAACTGTATATCAACACTCATAGACCAATGGAAAGTTCTAATTGTTGGACAGGACAATAACCATGCCACATATAAACTGAATAATGTAGATCTTAATACTATAGGTTGCGAGAAGGATTTAGAGTTCTGTTAGCAGAATCTGAAACCACAACAGTGCATAAGTGTTCGCAATAAGCTAACAGAATCCTTGGCTTCATATTCAAGAAGTATAAATAATAGAAGTCCTCAGGTTGTTCTACAACTCTATATATCTTTATAGGCTCATTTAGATTATGCTGCACAGTTCTGGTCACGTATACAGAATGGATATAAATGACTGGAAACAGTGCAAAGGATGAAAAAAGTTGATCCATGAATCAGAAAGCTTCCTATGAGAATAGACTGAGCGCCTGAATCTGCACTCTAGAAAGGCTAGAATTAGGGAAGATATGATTGAGGTGTATAAATGGAAAACAGGAATTAATAAAGGGGATGTAAATAGCGTGCTGAAAATATCCAGCCAAGACAGGACTAGCAGCAATGGTTTCAAGTTGGAAAAATTCAGATTCAGGAAGGATATAGGAAAGCACTGGTTTGGTAATAGAGTTATGGATGAGTGGAACAAACTCCCGAGTACCGTCATAGAAGCTAAAACGTTGTGTAGTTTTAAAAATAGGTTAGATAAATAAATGAGTGGGTGTGGATGGGTGTGAGTTGGACCTGACTAGCTTGTGCTACTAGGTCTTAAGCCGTGCTCCTTCCTTAAGTGGAAGTGACCTGACTAGGTGGTCATTGGTCTAAACCGGGTAGTGACATGGACTTGCCTCGCATAGGTCAGTAGGCCTGCTGCAGTGTTCCTTCTTTCTTATGTTCTTATATCAACACTGAAGAGGCCCAGGAACTGCATATGAACACCTTCAAGAGGCCCAAGAACTGTATATCAACACTCAAGCTTCAACCTAGTCAAACACCGAAAGCTAAATATGTTTCGCTCATTTCAAAATCCACAAGAGGTGTCCCATAACCCCTGCGCCTGTACCTCAGTACAAGCAAGTAGTCCCAGCAGCTGTAGCTCAACGTCTCCAAGATGAGGTAGTCCCAGCAGCTGTAGCTCAACGCCTCCAAGAGGCAGATGAGGCGCACCACAACTTCCTCAAGAGACCTTGAAGGTATAACTCGCCTCCCACAAGAGGTTCAGAAGCTGCAAATAAACACACTCACTGGTCATGCAGCCAAGGACCCTCATATCAACACTTACAAACAGCTTAAAACATGTAACTTTACACTCTTAAAGGGCCCAGGAGCTGTAAATCACGAGAGCTGTAAATCAACATCCTATTGAACACGGTAATTGTAGATCAACAACCTCATTAGCATGATAACTGTAGATCAACAACCTCATAAGCATGATAAGTGTAGATCAACAGCTTCATGATAGGGTAAGTGTACTGTAGACCAACAGCTTCATGAGAGGGTAAGTGTACTGTAGACCAACAGCTTCATGAGAGGGTAAGTGTACTGTAGACCAACAGCTTCATGAGAGGGGTAAGTGTACTGTAGACCAACAGCTTCATGAGAGGATAAGTGTACTGTAGACCAACAGCTTCATGAGAGGGGTAAGTGTACTGTAGATCAACAGCTTCATGAGAGGGTAAGTGTACTGTAGATCAACAGCTTCATGAGAGGGTAAGTGTACTGTAGATCAACAGCTTCATGAGAGGGTAAGTGTACTGTATTAATATTGGTAGAATTACCGACAATATGTTAAGTAAAAGGACACAAATGCAACTAATGTGACATTTTATTGTGGCAACGTTTCGCTCTCCAGGAGCTTTTTCAAGCCGTTACAAGCGATACATGGACACAGAGGGTATATATATACTCTCAAAGTGAGGTGTAATACTAGTGGTGGTAGAAGTAGTAGTGATATAAGTTGTAGTAGTACTACTACTAAGTGTACTGTAGATCAACAGCTTCATGAGAGGGGTAAGTGTACTGTAGACCAACAGCTTCATAAGCTCAAACTCATCTCGGTCAAAAAATGAAAATATGTAACCATGTCCTTAGAGTTTTAGCTTTAGATTTTCCACAATATAATTTTTTATTATGGTTAATTTGGTTTAAAGCCTTTCAACTATACCTCAGGGTTTCTTGACGCTGGTGAGGGGCTATTGATTCAGGGAATTGAACCTGACTTGCTCTTCCTAGGACTGAGCCTGATTGCCTCTCATTTCCCCTAGCGCTGCATGACCTCTGCAGGGTCAGCGCTGCATGACCTCTGCAGGGTCAGCGCTGCATGACCTCTGCAGGGTCAGGGCTGCATGACCTCTGCAGGGTCAGCGCTGCATGACCTCTGCAGGGTCAGCGCTCACCAGAAATGTAATAATAACTGGAAGTATCTTGATCCCTGCGCGATCTGCAAAAGATATTCCGTATGGCATAACCACAGCATTTTCTATTTATTACATACAATGCAACAATTTTAAGTTTATTAACTATGGTAATAAAATATCAAATTTGCACCAAACTTGGCTAATCAATAAGGTATACTTTTCATAAGACGCATTTGCCATTAACTCTTGAAGTCGTTCACAAATACAGTATACCTAAGTTATATTACAGGAAAAAAACGTCAAACAGTTTTAAAAATAAAATTTGCAAAATGGCATATAAACATTCCAATAATAATCGTAACCTTTTTTCTAAGTAAGATAAATCAGTGTTGAAATTGTGAAGCTCATTAGTCTGGTAAAATGGCGCCCACAGCCCCAAAGTAAATACAAAAATATAATGAGGATATATTATCATTTAGAGTTTGAAGTCGATCAAAAGAGGTACTGATAAATAAGATATGAGCAACGAGTATCTATATATTATTAATGAATAAAACATGTGAAACGGATCATCTGCGCAGCAGGCTTTATCAATCTTATATAGAGGCACCAGAGGAGAGTTGCAGCAGCTGAAGATATCGTCGCTTGTGGGCGGAGCCTGCAAGGAGAAGGAAAGTAGGTCATCCTCATAACGTTTGCCAGTTGTTAGCAATAGAGTTGTAGAATATATATCCCAGTACCAAGATTCCATGGTGTGCTGGGTCAGACACGTACTATTGATTGCATGATATGCGGATATTTATAATACCCAATATTCAAGCAAGATATGGTTGAATTTAGACAAGTTTAAGAATGTGCGAGTTATTTACAATAGGCAAAGTCGGAGTATTTTTTCAAGAATGACTTGTAATACGCCATTGTACATAAAATACTTTGACATTTATTGAACACTTGTGAGCTAGTTTTTTCCGAATTCAGTTTTTTTTGCACTCCATGGAACACATAATGGCGCAGGGTGACAATAGGCCCCGCTAACAAAGCTTACATTTGGTTATGTCTACATTATCTGGTGTTGTAAACTCTCAAGTGAAACCTGGCAGTGCTAAATTTATCATATAGGTGAATATAAATAGGAAACGCGACCTTGTGCTCAGCATACGGAGGATCAAGCCTCCACCACGTCTTGCGCTGAATGACTCACATGGGTTTAGAGCTTAATTAAAAATACAAATATACTGACTTTATTGCATACACCATAGACATGTGGATCCTCTTTCATGATAGTGATGATTGGTGGACTAACTGGTATTACTGCCCTCATACTACTAGTTGAGAGCCCAAGGTTGTGATCTACCCACTCCTTGAAGGTACAGGCATAAACCAGTGCCATCACTTCATTGTGAGAGGAAATCCACAAAAAGTGTGTCTTGCCTCCCCTTGTTTACAATTCTACCATCCCTGTGTCTGGTCTCTGACACGAGCAAGCAAGTCACAACTGACACTTATTGAGTAAAGACGATAGAGAATAACTTAAATTAAGGTATCAACTTTAGATACAGACACATGTTGTGTCCTCGAATTTCTGTATAGGAGCCATCACTCTATGTCAACTACACTGCCAGCCATCACTCCATGTCAACTACACTGCCAGCTGCACCAGTGGGTTGGTGAACAGTGCCATCACCATACATAAGAATATTATGTGAAAGAGAATGCTGTGTGATTAAGTCATCAATAAAACGTAAGGTTTAGTTTCAAGACGAAGATTTATTATCTAATAAGATTCTTTGAGAAGAAAGTGAGGGATAGTGATTTGGAAAACGCTTTAAATAGATAAAATCTTTATTTCACATTGTTTCATCCACAGTGAGCCTTATCACCTACAGAGGGACTTTATCAAGGGGTCTTCATCAAGTAACTGAAGCCCCACTGTGGGTGAAGCATAATATAAAAATTTCCCTGCTTAAAGAGCCGTTGAATTACCACATGAACTGTGACGCCGTAGTGTAGTGTTGTAAGAGAGTATCTATAAATGTTATCAGCTGGGACAACCCCGGTATGTTGAGAGATGTGGTAAGTTGGGACACCCACCTTCCTCTCTTCCTCACAATCAAGCGGAGAGGAAGCAGTATCGTCATGATAGTGAAGGGCTCTTAGTCACTCTCCCCATCTTCAGATCAAACCTAATTGCCTCCCATTTTCCAGGTCCCTGCGGGTTTAACATTTACACATAACACAATTAAGAATAATAATAATCTAATTATTGTTTAATTTTATTTCCCCGTGGCCTGGTGGCAAAAGCTCTCGTTTCACACGGTGAGGGTCCGGGTTCGATTCCCTGCGAAGGGGTGGAAACATCGGGCGTTTTTCCTTACATCGGTTGTCTATGTTCACCCATCAGTAAAATGTGTACCTGGGTGTTAGTCGACTGGTGTGGGTCGCATCCTGGGACAAAACTGACCTAATTTGCCCGAAATGCTCTGCATAACAAGCGGCTTTCTATATAGTAGTATGTCATTGATGTCAGCTAGGACTGTATACCTTGTACATGTACTTGTAGTAAATAAATATATTATAAATATATTCGAGCAAACGAAATCCTGTAAAAATGATAATTTACACAAATAACTCGCACATAGCAGAGAGGAGCTTACGACGACGTTTCGGTCCGACTTGGACCATTTACAAAGTCACTAACAGAAAGGAGAGAAGGAAGCAGTATATATAAGCCAGCAGACAGGGACGGGACAAGAGAGGAAGTAGGAAAGGAAGTAGAGAGGTAGTGATAGTGGAGTCAGTTAAAGACCAAGAAAGAGGAGCACAGCAGGAGAGCTAAGCGCCCACAAGGGGTAAGAACAAAAATACAGAGGGAGGGGGGGGAAGTAAAGGGCCGAACACCCAAGGCAGAAGAAAGAAAACCCAAAGAAGAAAAAAGAAAAAAGGAAAGGGAAAGAGGTAAAACACCCATGACTTAACCTGATTCTTTTTTTCTCCTCGTTCTACCTCTTACCCTTTCATTTTTTAACTTTTTCTTCTTTGGGTTTTCTTTCTTCTGCCTTGAGTGTTTGTTCCTTTACTTTTCCCCTCCCTGTATTTTTGTTCTTACCCCTTGTAGGCCCTTAGCTCTCCTGCTGTGCTCCTTGTGGGCCCTTAGCTCTCCTGCTGTGCTCCTTGTGGGCCCTTAGCTCTCCTCCAGTGCTCCTCTTTCTTGGCCTTTGACTGACTCCACTACCACTACCTCTCTACTTCCTTTCCTTCTACCTCTCTTGTCCCATCCCTGTCTGCTGGCTTATATATACAGCCTCTTTCTCTCCTTTTTGTTAGTATGACTTTGTAAATGGTCCAAGTCGGACCGAAACGTCGAGGGTTATTAGTGTATTGTTCCAGTCACGGAATTGTGCCTTTTTATTCAAACTTATAATGTAGTACTTCATAAATATACATTTCATCAGTCTCGTAGGAACCACCATCATTTGTTTATTATAAAAATTAGATTAATTGAATTATGGACCTACTATGATCGATCGCTTCAGATAGAATAAGCTTCAGGTATGATATATTTCGATTTGGTAAAGATAACGGAAAGTGTTGGTTTATTAGTAATATTATAGATAAGCGAAACAAAGACGCAAAACAAAGAAGCAAAGACATTGGTCATTTTAAAGAGCAGGTTGGACAAATAAACCAGGAGAAATTTTTAGTTTTGAATAAGATATGTCCAGTATGGGTCAACAGGCCTACTGCGTTACGACATTATGCTTTTATGACATTTTACAAAGTTAGGCAAAAATTAGGAAACATATCTTGGCGAGTGACTGTTTATACGTAACTCACAAATAACCGACACTTGAGGAAACTTAAGTCAACGTTTTGTTCTGTTCAAGTCGCCAATAAACATAAATAAGAAGAGAAAATCAGAAGACAGGTCGGGAAGAGGAAGTGTGGAGAAGGAATTAGTAGTAGTTGCAGTAGTAGTACAGTGGGTACTAGGAGTAGTAATAGTATGGGTCAGTAGACCTACAGCAGGTCTACTGACCCATGCTACGTAAGAGAGAAGAAGCAAGGAGAAAGTCAGTAGACAGGAAAGGCGAAAAAAATACAGAAGATAGGAAAGGTGAAGAAAATACAGAAGACAGGAAAGGTGAAGAAAATACAGAAGATAGGAAAGGTGAAGAAAATACAGAAGATAGGAAAGGTGAAGAAAATATAGAAGACAGGTCAAGAGAAAGTGTGAAGAGGCAAAGGCTGGGTCATGTCATGAGTGTTGTGAAGAGCGTTGTTAGTGTTAACAATTGGTTTAAATCATCATCAGAGAGCAGCCAGCCTCACCAAAGAAGGAGCAAGAGGTTACAAATGGTTATTAATGATGATAGAAGGTATAATGTTTCCAACATTATGGAGTAAATGATACCAGTGCATAAACTTCTAACGTGACTTCTATTTGTCCTAGAACATTTTCACTCAATTTGGAATAATCAAGGTCCCAGGACCGAAATGTATCCATTGAAAGATATGCTAAGTGTTATTTAATGCAAATGACGATTAATACCGACAAGTATACAAGGAAGACACATATACAATATCTAGTAATTTTACCTGTGTCTTTTTTACATGCAGGAGGAGCAGGAAATTGGGTAGACCCGGAAGTATCAGTGACAGTGGTAGCCCCGGAACCATCAGTGACAGTGGTAGCCCCGGAACCATCAGTGACAGTGGTAGCCCCGGAACCATCAGTGACAGTGGTAGCCCCGGAACCATCAGTGACAGTGGTAGCCCCGGAAGTATCAGTGACAGTGGTAGCCCCGGAACCATCAGTGACAGTGGTAGCCCCGGAAGCATCAGTGACAGTGGTAGCCCCGGAAGCATCAGTGACAGTGGTAGCCCCGGAACCATCAGTGACAGTGGTAGCCCCGGAAGTATCAGTGACAGTGGTAGCCCCGGAACCATCAGTGACAGTGGTAGCCCCGGAAACATCAGTGACAGTGGTAGCCCCGGAACCATCAGTGACAGTGGTAGCCCCGGAACCATCAGTGACAGTGGTAGCCCCGGAACCATCAGTGACAGTGGTAGCCCCGGAAGCATCAGTGACAGTGGTAGCCCCGGAAACATCAGTGACAGTGGTAGCCCGAACATTAGTGACAGTGGTAGCCCAGGAAGCATCAGTGACAGTGGTAGCCCCGGAACCAGTGACAGTGGTAGCCCCGGAAGCATCAGTGACAGTGGTAGCCCGAAACATCAGTGACAGTGGTAGCCCCGGAACCATCAGTGACAGTGGTAGCCCGGAAGCATCAGTGACAGTGGTAGCCCCGGAAGCATCAGTGACAGTGGTAGCCCCGGAAGCATCAGTGACAGTGGTAGCCCCGGAAACATCAGTGACAGTGGTAGCCCCGAAGCATCAGTGACAGTGGTAGCCCGGAAGCATCAGTGACAGTGGTAGCCCCGAACCATCAGTGACAGTGGTAGCCCGGAACCATCAGTGACAGTGGTAGCCCCGGAAGCATCAGTGACAGTGGTAGCCCCGGAACTTCAGTGACAGTGGTAGCCCCGGAAGATCAGTGACAGTGGTAGCCCGGGAAACATCAGTGACAGTGGTAGCCCCGGAAACATCAGTGACAGTGGTAGCCCTGGAACCATCAGTGACAGTGGTAGCCCCGGAAGCATCAGTACAGTGGTAGCCCCGGAAACATCAGTGACAGTGGTAGCCCGGAAGCATCAGTGACAGTGGTAGCCCCTGAAGCATCAGTGACAGTGGTAGCCCCGGAACATCAGTGACAGTGGTAGCCCGGAAGCATCAGTGACAGTGGTAGCCCCGGAAACATCAGTGACAGTGGTAGCCCCGGAAACATCAGTGACAGTGGTAGCCCCGGAAACATCAGTGACAGTGGTAGCCCCGGAAGCATCAGTGACAGTGGTAGCCCCGGAAACATCAGTGACAGTGGTAGCCCCGGAAACATCAGTGACAGTGGTAGCCCCGGAAACATCAGTGACAGTGGTAGCCCCGGAACCATCAGTGACAGTGGTAGCCCCGGAAACATCAGTGACAGTGGTAGCCCCGGAAGCATCAGTGACAGTGGTAGCCCCGGAAACATCATGACAGTGGTAGCCCGGAAACATCAGTGACAGTGGTAGCCCCGGAACCATCAGTGACAGTGGTAGCCCCGGAACCATCAGTGACAGTGGTAGCCCCGGAAACATCAGTGGCAGTGGTAGCCCCGGAAGCATCAGTGACAGTGGTAGCCCCGGAAACATCAGTGACAGTGGTAGCCCCGGAACATCAGTGACAGTGGTAGCCCCGGAACCATAGTGACAGTGGTAGCCCCGAAACATCAGTGACAGTGGTAGCCCCGGAACATCAGTGACAGTGGTAGCCCTGAAACATCAGTGACAGTGGTAGCCCCGGAACATCGTGACAGTGGTAGCCCCGGAAATACAGTGACAGTGGTAGCCCCGGAAGATCAGTGACAGTGGTAGCCCCGGAAACATCAGTGACAGTGGTAGCCCGGAAGCATCAGTGACAGTGGTAGCCCCGGAACATCAGTGACAGTGGTAGCCTCGGAAGCATCAGTGACAGTGGTAGCCCTGGAAACATCAGTGACAGTGGTAGCCCCGAAACATCAGTGACAGTGGTAGCCCCGGAAGCATCAGTGACAGTGGTAGCCCCGAACCATCAGTGACAGTGGTAGCCCCGGAACATCAGTGACAGTGGTAGCCCCGGAAGCATCAGTGACAGTGGTAGCCCCGGAAACATCAGTGACAGTGGTAGCCCCGGAAACATCAGTTACAGTGGTAGCCCCGGAACCATCAGTGACAGTGGTAGCCCCGGAACCATCAGTGACAGTGGTAGCCCCGGAAACATCAGTGGCAGTGGTAGCCCCGGAAGCATCAGTGACAGTGGTAGCCCCGGAAACATCAGTGACAGTGGTAGCCCCGGAAACATCAGTGACAGTGGTAGCCCCGGAACCATCAGTGACAGTGGTAGCCCCGGAAACATCAGTGACAGTGGTAGCCCCGGAAACATCAGTGACAGTGGTAGCCCCGGAAACATCAGTGACAGTGGTAGCCCCGGAAATATCAGTGACAGTGGTAGCCCCGGAAGTATCAGTGACAGTGGTAGCCCCGGAAACATCAGTGACAGTGGTAGCCCCGGAAGCATCAGTGACAGTGGTAGCCCCGGAACCATCAGTGACAGTGGTAGCCCGGAAGCATCAGTGACAGTGGTAGCCCCGGAAACATCAGTGACAGTGGTAGCCCGAAACATCAGTGACAGTGGTAGCCCTGGAAACATCAGTGACAGTGGTAGCCCCGGAACATCAGTGACAGTGGTAGCCCCGGAACATCAGTGACAGTGGTAGCCCCGGAAACATCAGTGACAGTGGTAGCCCCGGAACCATCAGTGTCAGTGGTAGCCCCGGAAGCATCAGTGACAGTGGTAGCCCCGGAAGCATCAGTGACAGTGGTAGCCCCGGAAACATCAGTGACAGTGGTAGCCCCGGAAGCATCAGTGACAGTGGTAGCCCCGGAAACATCAGTGACAGTGGTAGCCCCGGAAACATCAGTGACAGTGGTAGCCCCGGAACCATCAGTGTCAGTTGTAGCCCCGGAAGCATCAGTGACAGTGGTAGCTCCGGAAGCATCAGTGTCAGTGGTAGCCCCGGAAGCATCAGTGACAGTGGTAGCCCCGGAAGCATCAGTGACAGTGGTAGCCCCAGAAGCATCAGTGTCAGTGGTAGCCCCGGAAACATCAGTGACAGTGGTAGCCCCGGAAACATCAGTGACAGTGGTAGCCCCGGAACCATCAGTGAGAGTGGTAGCCCCGGAAACATCAGTGACAGTGGTTGCCCCGGAAACATCAGTGACAGTGGTAGCCCCGGAAACATCAGTGACAGTGGTAGCCCCGGAACCATCAGTGTCAGTGGTAGCCCCGGAAGCATCAGTGACAGTGGTAGCCCCGGAAGCATCAGTGACAGTGGTAGCCCCGGAAACATCAGTGACAGTGGTAGCCCCGGAAGTATCAGTGACAGTGGTAGCCCCGGAAACATCAGTGTCAGTGGTAGCCCCGGAAACATCAGTGACAGTGGTAGCCCCGGAAACATCAGTGACAGTGGTAGCCCCGGAAACATCAGTGACAGTGGTAGCCCCGGAAACATCAGTGACAGTGGTAGCCCCGGAAACATCAGTGGCAGTGGTAGCCCCGGAAACATCAGTGACAGTGGTAGCCCCGGAAACATCAGTCACAGTGGTAGCCCCGGAAGCATCAGTGACAGTGGTAGCCCCGGAAGCATCAGTGACAGTGGTAGCCCCGGAAGCATCAGTGACAGTGGTAGCCCCGGAAACATCAGTGACAGTGGTAGCCCCGGAAACATCAGTGACAGTGGTAGCCCCGGAAGCATCAGTGACAGTGGTAGCCCCGGAACCATCAGTGACAGTGGTAGCCCCGGAAGTATCAGTGACAGTGGTAGCCCCGGAAACATCAGTGACAGTGGTAGCCCCGGAACCATCAGTGACAGTGGTAGCCCCGGAAACATCAGTGACAGTGGTAGCCCAGGAAACATCAGTGACAGTGGTAGCCCCGGAAACATCAGTGACAGTGGTAGCCCCGGAAGCATCAGTGACAGTGGTAGCTCCGGAAACATCAGTGACAGTGGTAGCCCCGGAAACATCAGTGACAGTGGTAGCCCCGGAAACATCAGTGACAGTGGTAGCCCCGGAAACATCAGTGACAGTGGTAGCCCCGGAAGCATCAGTGACAGTGGTAGCCCCTGAAGCATCAGTGACAGTGGTAGCCCCGGAAACATCAGTGACAGTGGTAGCCCCGGAAGCATCAGTGACAGTGGTAGCCCCTGAAGCATCAGTGACAGTGGTAGCCCCTGAAGCATCAGTGACAGTGGTAGCCCCTGAAGCATCAGTGACAGTGGTGTTCATGATCGCAAGAAAATAACTTAGTCAAACTTCATAATTTGCTTTAATTTAAATATTTTAAACAGTTTTCCTTAGTATTTAAGTATATTTAGAGATGTACGAATGTTGAGGTCATAGTGACGGACGGATTTTGTTTCTCTAAACAGACGTTAACGAAATGTTGAGACTTAAAAAAGTAAAACAGATCTACATTTTTAATTATTCTGTTACGAATAAAATGTTTCTTTATAAGGCATTCACCTGAGTTACCCCTGGCGGGTTTGTATGATGGATAAGAATGACAATAAGAAATTTATTTTGACATGATACATAGTTGTACAAAGGAATATAATAGTTGGGTGGACATGCCAAAAGACCCTTTTGTATGCAGAGCATTTCAGGCAAACTTAATATTAACTTAAGATTAGTAAGGCAATGACAGATAATTATATGGACCTTTGTTATAGGTAATGCTAACAGGCTTTAATAAGTTTAGTTGAGAAGTTCAGTAGTGAATAATTACAGTTTTAAAATTAGTTTATAAAAATGGCATAATTACAAACAATGGTACAATTTGAATTAAATTACAATATGGAAATATTACAATGGAACAATTTAAAACAATTTACAATATGAAATTATTACAATTTAGTATTATTTAAGAAAATGAAATTTAAGCATCCTAATTTTGAAGTAATGAGTACGTATATGGTTGAACAATCATTAACAGTATACAGTAATGAAGTTGAATTAAGTTTAAGTTGAGCAGTCTTAACTTATTTAGAAGTTGTTTGTATAGCTTTTGAGTCACTGGTAGGTATTGAGTATGGTTTGTCTGATTAATTTTGGATGATGAGGTGATTTCTAAGTAGAGTCTTAAATTGATTTGCAGGCAGCAGGGGTCCTTTAATGTGTTCTGGCAATGAATTCCAGATCTTAGGGCCCTTTACGTGCATAGCATTTTTGCATAGGGAGAGATGGACACGAGGGATATCGAAGAATGATTTGTGTCTTGTATTATGGCTGTGTGTTCTGTTATAGTTATCAAGGAGGAGTTTGATTGGAGGGTTTATATTTGAATGTAGTGTTCTGTGTATGTAACAGGCACAATAATAAGTGTGGATGTTTTGTATATTAAGCAAGTTAAGACTCTTGAAAAGTGGTGGAGTGTGTTGTCTGGTGCTGAAGTGAGTCATCAATCGCACTGCAGCTTTTTGTTGCGTTATTAAAAGTTTTAGGTGATTTGTTGTGGTTGAGCGCCATGCACAAATACCATAGGTGAGGTAAGGGTAAATGAGTGAGTGGTACAGAGCAAGTAGAGCTGATTGGGGTACATAGTACCGTATCTTTGAAAGGATGCCTACTGTTTAGGAGACTTTCTTGGATATTTGCTGTATGTGTGTCTGGAATTTGAGACTGCAGTCAAGGTGGAGACCTAGAAATTTGTCCTCTGTGTGTCTAGAAATGGGTGAACCATTTATCATTATGTTTAGTTGTACATTTGAAGCCCTGTTTCCAAATAGTATGAAGTAGGTTTTGTCTATATTGAGAATAAGTTTGTTGGTGGTCATCCAAGTAGATATTTTTAGAAATTCGGCATTTACAGTGTCTGTTAGTATGGTTGGGTTTGGGTGAGAGAAGACATAAGTAGTGTAATTTGCAAATAATATGGGTTTAAGAAGTTTGGTAGATCATTGATGTAAATGAGAATGGGAAGTGGGCCAAGAACACTCCCCTGTGGGACCCCAACAAGAACAGGTTGAGTAGTGGAGTTAGCTCCATTTGTGTACACATACTGGTTTCTATTGCTAAGATAGGATTTTAGGTAATTGAGAGAGTGTCCTCTGATCCCGTAATGTTCTAACTTTTGGTGCAATAGGTCGTGGTCAACTGTATCAAAAGCTGAATCCAAACTGACTGGGGTTGAATATGTTGTGGGATAATAAGTAGTCGTAGACTTGTTTGTGAATTAATTTTTCGAAGATTTTAGATAAAAGGGGCAAGTTCGATATAGGCCTATAGTTGTTCAATTCAGTTGGATCACCTCCTTTGAGGATCAGGGTGACCCTTACTGTCTTGTGTATGGATGGTCAGGGTGACCCTTACTGTCTTGTGTATGGATGGTCAGGGTGACCCTTACTGTCTTGTGTATGGATGGTCAGGGTGACCCTTGCTGTCTTGTGTATGGATGGTCAGGGTGACCCTTGCTGTCTTGAGTATGGATGGGAAGGTGGAAGATTCAATGGATTTGTTAGAGTTACAATAATTGTGACAACACATGAGAAGCTTTTTTATACATGAATGGTGGTAAGTTATTTAGGTCTCCTGTCTTGTTCTTTAGTGTTTTGATGATGAGCCAGATTTCAGTAGGTTGGGTAGTAGCCAGTGAGGTAGTCTTTTGGTTGAATGTTTGAGTTTGAGATTTTGCTTGCTAGCTTTGTTCCTACGGTCGAGAAGAAGACATTAGGTTTGTTGGCAGTATCAGTTGGTTGGAGGAGAGGTTCTTCTGGTTTCGTTAGGTTGATCATTCTGTTTTGTGACATCATTTTAGATCCTAGAATTTCAGATAAGGTTTTCCAGGTCTTTTTCATATCACATTTTACGTCATGTAATCTGTTTTCGTAAAACAGATTTTTTGACCTTATTAGGTTGGTTAGTATTGACGAGTAACATTTAGCCAGATCATTAGTTATTAGGCCCATTCTGTACTGCTTTTCATATAAATGATTTTTATCAATAGATTTGAGGGGCTGTATAGTCTCTTTGCTGTGTTCTTAGTTTTTATTGGGCAATGCCTGTTATAGAGGTTATGTTTTTTTTTTTTTTGTAAAAAAATATTAACACATCAATATCAAGATTGACTGCTAGCTCATTTTGCTAGTCAATGTCACTTATTGCTGTAATAAAGTTATTAAGAGATGACTCGTCATGTAGTGGGAAGGTGATCTTAGTTGTGTCCTGAGGCAATTTACATTAGTTGGTTATGAGAAAGATGGGATAGTGGTCAGTGGTGTTATCTGTGATTATGCCTGATTTTAATGGGAATACTATAGTGTTTGTTCAGAAGTTCCCTGTGAGTATCAGGTGGTTCACGAAATCGTAATGACACGATTGCAAACAAACCATACCACGGGTGGGGTTCGAACCCGCGGTCAGAGAGTATCAGGTGGTGTTTGTTCATCTCTGCGTCAGTTATCAGGTTTCTTAGTTTTTCACTAAATGAGTAAATATTGGAGTGAGGTACTCTATAGATTGCTCCAATTGTTAAAGGTTTTTTTAAGGTCTTTGGATTTAAATTTAGCAAATGTATATTCACCATATTCATCCCTTGTGCAAGTAGAATTTATACATTCAAGTTCATCAGAGTAGTATATAGCTGTTTCACCTCCTAATTGATCTGGCCTACAATTGTGTATGTTCGTTTAGCCAGGAATGGCATAGATGTTTGTAACATCAGGTTTAGCCATGTTTCAGTGAGAGCAATGATACACATACTGACATTTAGAGAAGTGAGTGGTGCTTGAAGATCATCATAGTGTTTGCTTAATGATCTAACATTATAAATAAATACCGTTGTTGGCACTGAGTATTGTCTTAGCCTGACTAGCAGTGTAATTAAGGCAATTGCTGTTAGGTTCATGTAGGTCATTTACTAAGAGGCTGATATCAGGATCAATGTTTGTAATCATATGAATAAAGTAGGATTAAAGTTGTATAACTAACAGAAAAGAAACTAACTATTAATAAGGGTTGAATTAATTACTATGACAAGTATTAAATCAACATTGCGCAACATTTTAGGGTTCAATATTGCACTGGAGGTAATCTGAGAAGTTATAAAGGCAGTACAAAGTATTGGTATGTAAAGAACTATTCTAAGAGAGTATATATAGACTAATAATACAAAAAATATAAAATGGACTGATAGTAAATATGGTATTAAACAAATTTTAAGCTAGTAATAGTATTAAAAAATGCTTAGAATATGAGGTAGTTGGTTCTAGCTAGTAAAAGATAGTACTGGGACTAGCACGATAATGGAGCAATAACATACACCACACGTAGTATAAGGGTTTGGACATTGTGTTTAATCAGTCTCTGTAAAATTTGCATCTGGAAGGAAGCTGGATAGTTCATTCTCATTTGTGATAATATACAATCTGACTACATTTGTTTTCTTCACTAGAATTTTTCCATCCCGTGTGAAGCTCTGGTGGATTTTATCATTATTCTCCAGCTTAAGTTTTCTTATTCTGAACAAGAGGTTCTGACGTTCTCTAGTCAGACACTTGTTTATGTATACCTCTTTCTTTGCTTTAATTGATGAACTAATTAGATCTTTTTTCCTGTCGTGTGTGTGAAATCTAAGCATAACACTTTGTTTTCTACCTTGGTTCCCTAGTAACCGCGTTTCTTTTATTTCTGACACTGGTATAATAACCTTTAGTTGGTCTTTTATGATCTGATCAGTAGCATCTTTAAAGTTGGTTTGGTTTATTTCACTGGGAAAAAGTGAACTGCTAATTATTAGTGAGTCCGATAACTTTTCTTACTCAGTTTTATCATCTTGGTCCACAAAGTAGTCGTTTAACTGGTTATCTATTTTGTTCTTCCAGTTCTTTACTGCTTCTTCAACCTTTGTATTTAGAGATGTTATTTGTTCCGTGTGGCTGGCTATGACTGTTTGGAGGGTCTTGCCAAAATCAATCATTCCAGATGTTGTTAACTTTTGTTCATGGTTTCATGTTGAGTTAGTGTTTCACGAAGATTCATATTATCAGTAGTTAAGATGGTGATGTATGACTTAAGAGTATCAGGATCGTTGGTCATACCTGAGAGATTATCTAGCGGGCTGAGTCCTGTGGTGTCCCGTAGCTCGATCGCTAGCGCACTCATCTCACACACTGAGGTCCGGAGTTCGAATCTCCGCCGGTACGGCTGGAAAACATTAGGGACGTCCTGCTGTCCCTGTTCACCCATCAGTGTAAAATGGGTACCTGGGTGTTAGTCAACTGGTGTGGGTCGCATCCTGGGACAAAACTGACCTAATTTGCCCGAAATGCTCAGCATAACAAGCTGTTTACTACAAAGTAGTATGTCATTGATGTTAGCTAGGCCTGTATACCTTGTACATGTACTTGTAGTAAATAAAATTATTATTATTATAAGGAAGAGGAGTTTGAGGGGAAGGCAGCCATGTTTGGTGTTGATGATGCGTCGCCCTGGGCGGTAGTGAGGGGGGTGGATGGGTCTCCGGCGTCCTGCTGGGTAGACAAGTTGAATAGTCGATTTCTTGGTGTTTTCTTGCTGTTCTTGTTGTTGTTTCTTCTGAGATTTGGCTTCATAGTAATACAGGAGTAGTTAAAGTTGTTGTAGTTAAGATGGAGAAGCTGTATTTGTACAAAGCTTGGGGTAAGTGTTCGTCTGGCAGTGGGGTGGTGTTTTGGGTTTGAAGGGCAGTCTTCAGTGTGACGGCAGCCACCGCAGTACCTATAAGTAGTACTTTGCCTCATATATTGTCAAGTAGGTTACTCAGGTCTTGATAAATTAAATATAGTGAAACTGTTTGGTTTGTGAAATACATAAGGATTTGTTTAGTTTTATTTGTAGTGAAATATTATATGTAACTTGAGCGATGAATTACCGTGAGATAAAATTTAACTTTTAAAAATAAGACGACTGCGCAAGTGGCATATTACGTATATAATGGGGTTCAGTCAGACAAACTGTTACGTATTTTATGGTTCATAGTTTTCATAGTGCGGTTATTAGGTATTCCATAATTGTGATTACCTGAACTGTTATTTTTTGTCCCTCTTAAGTTTTTCGTTTATGACAACATCTCAGACAATCGGTTTTTAAATGTTCAGCGCTGGTGCAGTGTAACTGGGGGAGGTTCTTCCAACTATTTAATGTGCAGGTACCCTCTGGTATGTGCAGGTACCCTCTGGTATGTGCAGGTACCCTCTGGTATGTGCAGGTACCCTCTGGTATGTGCAGGTACCCTCTGGTATGTGCAGGTACCCTCTGGTATGTGCAGGTACCCTCTGGTATGTGCAGGTACCCTCTGGTATGTGCAGGTACCCTCTGGTATGTGCAGGTACCCTCTGGTATGTGCAGGTACCCTCTGGTATGCAGGTACCCTCTGGTATGTGCAGGTACCCTCTGGTATGTGCAGGTACCCTCTGGTATGTGCAGGTACCCTCTGGTATGGCAGGTACCCTCTGGTATGTGCAGGTACCCTCTGGTATGTGCAGGTACCCTCTGGTATGTGCAGGTACCCTCTGGTATGTGCAGGTACCCTCTGGTATGTGCAGGTACCCTCTGGTATGTGCAGGTACCCTCTGGTATGTGCAGGTACCCTCTGGTATGTGCAGGTACCCTCTGGTATGTGCAGGTACCTCTGGTATGTGCAGGTACCTCTGGCTATGTGCAGGTACCCTCTGGTATGTGCAGGTACCCTCTGGTATGTGCAGGTACCCTCTGGTATGTGCAGGTACCCTCTGGTATGTGCAGGTACCCTCTGGTATGTGCAGGTACCCTCTGGTATGTGCAGGTACCCTCTGGTATGTGCAGGTACCCTCTGGTATGTGCAGGTACCCTCTGGTATGTGCAGGTACCCTCTGGTATGTGCAGGTACCCTCTGGTCTATTGTATATAAACCATTTCCAGATTTAGTTTCCGTATGATAACTTGAAGATGCCTCCTCTGATCGGCTTCAAACTTTGAACACTGTTGCGTTCTACAGTAGTGTTATTGCGATAAAATAACTTGAGTTTGCCTTTCCTAAAGGGCTTCAATCATTAATGATTAATACATCTTATGGAGAGGATGGAACCAAACAAGATTAGGCTTTCTAAATACAAATTTGCTCGTTTTTTTAACATAAAACTGGATTCGTAGAATCTAAGCAGTACTGGAGAATGCCTATTCTAACTGGTTTCTAACTTTTTAGCAATGGTGGGTTTGCACAAAAGAAGGTTCACATAGATTTTGGGTTGGGTATGTTAATTTTTGATAAACAAATTGATGTCCGTACAATAGCTGAATAAATTTTTGGATTGATTTTGGGTTACATAGGTGCCAGTTTGCCAGTTTTATTAAAGATCTTGTGAAAATTTAAATATTTGTTTTCATGTGATAACTTGAGAATAGGTACCCTCTGGTAGACAGCAACCACCCAGGGAGGTACTACCGTCCTGCCAGGTGACTGTGAAACAGAAACCTGAAACTGTTTTACATGATGGTAGGATTGCTGGTGTCTTTTTTCTGTCTCATAAACACGCTGGATAACAGGTATATCTAGCTACTTCTACTTACACTTTAGGTCACACTACACTGGCATACACATGCATATATATACATACACACATCTAGGTTTTTCTTCTTTTTCTTAATAGCTCTTGTTCTTTTTATTTTCTCTATTGTCCATGGGGAAGTGGAAAAGAATCTTTCCTCCGTAAGCCATGCGTGTCGTATGAGGCGACTAAGATGCCGGGAGCAATGGGCTAGTAACCCTTCTCCTGTACAAATCTACTAAAAACGAGAAGAAGAAAAACTTTATAAAACTGGGTTGTCTGAATGTGCGTGGATGTAGTGCGGATGATAAGAAAGAGATGATTGCCGATGTTATGAATGAAAAGAAGTTGGATGTCCTGGCCCTAAGCGAAACAAAGCTGAAGGGGTAGGCGAGTTTCAGTGGGGAGAAATAAATGGGATTAAGTCAGGAGTATCTGAGAGAGTTAGAGCTAAGGAAGGGGTAGCAATAATGTTGAAGGATCAGTTATGGAAGGAAAAGAGGGAATATAAATGTGTAAATTCAAGGATTATGTGGATTAAAATAAGGGTCGGATGCGAAAAGTGGGTCATAATAAGCGTGTATGCACCTGGAGAAGAGAGGAGTGTAGAGAGGGGAGAGAGATTTTGGGAGATGTTAAGCGAATGTATAGGAACTTTTGAACCAAATGAGAGAGTAATTGTGGTAGGGGACCTAAATGCTAAAGTGGAAGAAACATGCAGAGAGGGTGTAGTAGGTAAGTTTGGGGTGCCAGGTGTAAATGATAATGGGAGCCCTTTGATTGAACTTTGTATAGAAAGGGGTTTAGTTATAGGTAATACATATTTTAAGAAAAAGAGGATAAATAAGTATACAAGATATGATGTAGGGCGTAATGACAGTAGTTTGTTGGACTATGTATTGGTAGATAAAAGACTGTTGAGTAGACTTCAGGATGTACATGTTTATAGAGGGCCACAATATATCAGATCACTTTTTAGATATAGCTACAGTGGGAGTAAAAGGTAGATGGGATACAAGGAAAATAGAATCAGTAAGTAAAAGAGAGGTGAAGGTTTATAAACTAAAAGAGGAGGCAGTTAGGGTAAGATATAAACAACTATTGGAGGATAGATGGGCTAGTGAGAGTGTAGGCAATGGGGTCGAAAATGTATGGGGTAGATTTAAAAATGTAGTGTTAGAGTGTTCAGCAGAAGTTTGTGGTTACAGGCGAGTGGGTGCGGAGGAAGAGGAGCGATTGGTGGAATGATGATGTAAAGAGAGTAGTAAGGGAGAAAAAGTTAGCATATGAGAGGTTTTTACAAAGTAGAAGTGATGCAAGGAGGGAAGAGTATATGGAGAGAAAAAGAGAGGTTAAAAGAGTGGTGAAGCAATGTAAAAAGAGCAGATGAGAGAGTGGGTGAGATGTTATCAGCAAATTTTGTTGAAAATAAGAAAAAGTTTTGGAATGAGATTAATAAGTTGAGGAAGCCTAGAGAACAAATGGATTTGACAGTTAAAAATAGGAGAGGAGAGTTATTAAATGGAGAGTTAGAGGTATCGGGAAGATGGAGAGAATATTTTGAGGATTTGTTAAATGTTGATGAAGACAGGGAAGCTGTGATTTCGTGTGTAGGGCAGGAGGAATAACATCTTGTAGGAGTGTGGAAGAGCCAGTTGTGGGTGTAGGGAAGTTCGTGAGGCAGTGGGTAGAATGAAAGGGTAAGGCAGCTGGGATTGATGGGATAAAGATAGAAATGTTAAAAGCAGGTGGGGATATAATTTTGGAGTGGTTGGTGCTATTATTTAATAAATGTATGGAAGAGGGTAAGGTACCTAGGGATTGGCAGAGAGCGTGTATTGTTCCTTTGTATAAAGGCAAAGGGGACAAAAGAGAGTGCAAAAATTATAGGGGAATAAGTCTGTTGAGTGTACCTGGTAAAGTGTATGGTAGAGTTATTATTGAAAGAATTAAGAGTAAAACAGAAAGCAGGATAGCAGATGAACAAGGGGCTTTAGGAAAGGTAGGGGTGTGTAGACCAAGTGTTTACAGTGAAACATATAGGTGAACAGTATTTGGATAAGGGTAAAGATGTTTTGTGGCATTTATGGATTTGAAAAGGCGTATGATAGGGTAGATAGGGGGCAATGTGGCAGATGTTGCAGGTGTATGGAATAGGAGGAAGGTTACTGAAAGCAGTGAAGAGTTTTTATGAGGATAGTGAGGCTCAGGTTAGAGTGTGTAGGAGGGAAAGGGGGACTATTTCCCAGTAAAAGTGGGCCTTAGACAAGGATGTGTGATGTCACCGTGGTTGTTCAATATATTTATAGATGGGGTTGTAAGAGAAGTGAATGCGAGGGTCTTGGCAAGAGGTGTTGGGCTAAAAGATAAAGAAGCAAATACAAAGTGGGAGTTGTCACAGTTGCTTTTTGCTGATGACACTGTGCTTTTGGGAGATTCTGAAGAGAAGTTGCAGAGGTTGGTGGATGAATTTGGTAGGGTGTGTAAAAGAAGAAAAATTGAAAGTGAATATAGGAAAGAGTAAGGTGATGAGGATAACAAAAAGAATAGGTGACGAAAGATTGGATATCAGATTGGAGGGAGAGAGTATGGAGGAGGTGAATGTATTCAGATATTTGGGAGTGGACATGTCGGCGGATGGGTCTATGAAGGATGAGGTGAATCATAGAATTGATGAGGGAAAAGGGTGAGTGGAGCACTTCGGAGTCTGTGGAGACAAAGAACCTTGTCCATGGAAGTAAAGAGGGAATGTATGAGAGAATAGTTATACCAACGCTCTTATATGGGTGTGAAGCATGGGTGATGAATGTTGCAACGAGGAGAAGGCTGGAGGCAGTGGAGATGTCATGTCTGAGGTCAATGTGTGGTGTGAATATAATGCAGAGAATTCGGAGTTTGGAAATTAGGAGGAGGTGCGGATTACCAAAACGATTGTTCAGAGAGCTGAGGAGGGTTGTTGAGGTGGTTTGGACATGTAGAGAGAATGGAACGAGACAGAGTGACTTCGAGAGTGTATAAATCTGTAGTGGAGGGAAGGCGGGGTAGGGTCGGCCTAGGAAAGGTTGGAGGGAGGGGTAAAGGAAGTTTTGTGTGCGAGGGCTTGGACTTCCAGCAAGCATGTGTGAGCGTATTTGATAGGAGTGAATGGAGGCATATGGTTTTTAATACTTGACGTGCTGTTGGAGTGTGAGCAAAGTAACATTTATGAAGGGATTCAGGGAAACCGGCAGGCCGGACTTGAGTTCTGGAGATGGGAAGTACAGTGCCGGCACTCTGAAGGAGGGGTGTTAATGTTGCAGTTTTATAACTGTAGTGTAAAGCACCCTTCTGGCAAGACAGTGATGGAGTGAATGATGATGAAAGTTTTTCTTTTTCGGGCCACCCTGCCTTGGTGGGAATCGGCCGATGTGTTAATAAAAATAATTACTGAAAAGTATCCTAAAAGTATCTAATCAAGAGAGAATGGATTCAAAATAGATAAATTTAGTGATTTAAAATATATATAAGAAAGCTCTGGTTAGACAAAGAGACGCAGAAGAATGGAACAAACTTCATTTTTTAAGAGCTAACACATCTGGCTTCTTCAAAAATTGACACTAGGAATGCCCAGAAAGCTTAATGAAATGTTCCGGTATTCAATGCAGACATTTATTTATCAGCATTAACGTTTTTGGCTTCTCCAGTGAACTTGTTAGCCAGTGTGTGACAAGTTCTATGCATTTATCAAAGACAAAACATCAATAATTAACCCGAATGTCTGTCATGTTGGGTACCCAAAGTTTTGTTGGAGTGCGGAGGTGGTTGGAAAAGTTAATCTTTGGAGTCGAGACAATAAATTTTCGACTATATTAAGCACACGTGATGTGAATATCGACAATATTACCCGTTCTGCCTCCTCCCCTCCCCTTCAACTTTTTACCCGTTGTCCCACCCCCTTCCCCGCTTTTCCACTCTTCTAATTTTTCATTTTCCCACAACGCACCTCTTCCTCCTTTCTCCTGCTCTGCCCCTTTCCCTTTCTCTCGCTCTCCCACACTCTTCCCATCTTTTCCATGCGTTCCCACTCACCCTCTCTCTGCGATCCATTGATCCATCTTCCTCATATTCCCCTGCCCTTCCCAGACTTTTTCCCTACCCTCCCACCACCATCTCCCATCACGAAACAAAAATCATGTACAACGTATGAAGAGCTGTAAATTCAGGGAGTTACAAAGATGTTTTATGAAAAGGGTTAGGAAACAGTCAATAAATACTGCTGCATTTAATTAATTTTGCCCGAAAATTTGATGTCGAAGGAAAATGGAAACTTTGAAAACGGTAATGTTTAAAAGACTATTATTATTTATTACTATTTATTATCATTGCTTAATTATTATATTCTTAAGAGTTAAACCTGGAAATGGGAAAATCAGCATAAAGCCAATTATCCCCACTATGAAGTGATTATTGACAAGACAATTGTATTTCCACTGACTCTGATAGGTGATAAGGGTTATGTGACAGCTTCTGCCTAATTCACTCTGCCTATTCCATTATGTCTTCTCAACAAACTATCAATAATCATTCATATTAAGAGCCATCCTCGCCCGCGAGTCATGTGCTCTGTAGTGACAGTGATCAACTATAAAGACGCTGAAGAGAAGATGATGTTTTGCGACCCTAAATGGTTTCACTGATCGTTAACCCTGGCTCCTCTCGGAGCCAAGAGTTTAGGTACCGCGGGTGAGCGGTCGGCTGCAGCTTCTAGTTTCTTAGCAATATTCAGCCACCACGTTTTTAAGACTGCCCAGCCACCACGTCCCTTAAGACTGATCATGCATCACGTTCCTTAAGACTGCTCAGCCACTACGTTCCGGGACCTGTCCCTATTTTTCCTTATTTATGGTTAAATATAAGTTTCCATAAGCTCATGAAACCTTATATTTTAACAGGAACATTTAGAATTTGATCTCTGGAAATTTGAAGATTGTATATTAAAGTTAAAATATTATAAACTAAGGTTTTGGTAATTTAATCCCTTCTTTTATGCAAACACTGTAGCCTTTTTCAATTACATTATCTTAAATTTTAAAGGGTGTACGGGTAAGCCAGCAGAAGGCCTCGGTCAGATGACCAAAGCTTCAGAGGCGGCTCATCATATGACTAAGACCCGCGATAGAAAACACTTGTCCTGCTTCCTGACGAATACAAACAATTCATCGTTATTATCCCCCTCACCGTCAAGTTTAACTTTATTAAATCTTCATCTAATTAAAAAAAATCTTAAGTTATGCACTTTGTCATCCGTGAATTCTTCAATACTGCATTCATGGAGAAGTGCTAAATCCGTAGGGATCATACAGCACCTGGAGAATGGAAGACAATCAGATCTGATCCGAGGAAAAGGTAGGTACTTTAGTTGTTTGGATCAGGAGCCCTTACCGGCATCAAGGCACTCGGGGCATTTTCAAGAATAATTGTGGGCGAACTGATGCTCAGTACTAGGATGTATCGGATATCCGTATCCGCATCCGCATCCCCGGAGCATCCGCATAAATTCTTACATCCGCATCCGCATCCGTATTTTTCTAACTGAGACATCCGCATCCGCATCCGTATTTTTCTAAATGAGACATCCGCATCCGCATCCGTATCCGTATTTTTCCTAAGTGGGGACATCCGCATCCGCGTCCGCATCCGTAATCACTATTAAATAAATATCCGCATCCGGGGCCCAACAAAGCGGATGTGGCGGATATTATAACCTAAATTTGAGCTTGCATGTTTGTTTCCCACAAACTTGTTCTTATGATTTACAAATTAACATTGCAGCTTCAAATATTATAACTTAATGACCTTGCAGAGAAGAGAGAGAGAGAACATAAGAAAGGAGGATCACTGCAGCAGGCCTCTTGGCCCATACTAGGCAAGTCCTTCACAATCCACCCCACTAATAGAATATTTGCTCAACCAAATTTTCAATTCTATCCAAGAAATAAGCTTTGATAATTATATTTACTCATGTGCAAGTCCCACTCAAAAACCAACCCTCTCACTCATGAATTTATCCAACCTAATTTAAAACTACCCAAGGTGCTAGCTTCAATAACCCTACTAGGCTGATAAATTAGACACATACAATGGAAATAAATGGTATAAAATACCGACACAATGGAAAAATAAACACAATAAAGGATTACATTATACTGCTTAGTGTTTATTAGACACATATGCATTGAAAATTAGGTTGAGCAAATATTCTGTTAGTGGGATGGATTGTGAAGGACCTGCCTAGTATGGGCCAACAGGCCTGCTGCAGTGTTCCTCCTTCTTATGTTCTTATGTATCTTTATTGAGGAAACGTTTCGCCACACAGTGGCTTCATCAGTCCATACAAAGGAGAATCGTGAAGAACAGGAGGAGTTTGAGGTAATCAGTCCTCAGCCTGGAGTTACTGTCTGACACAGCAACATCTTGGTATCTTAAAAAAATGCTAAAAATACCCTTTTGGGTCGGAAATTTTCCCTTTCAGTATAATGTGCCCCTTTTTAAACTTTTTTCCCGGAGGGGGGTTTTTTTGGAAGGGGGTTATAGGGGGACCTACCTAGCGGACCAGTTGACTTGCTGCATTGTTCCTTATTTCTGTGTTCTATTAATATTGCAGAATCAATGACAATATCTTAAGTAAAAGGACACAATGCAACTAATGAGACATTTTATTGTCTCATTGAACCTATATATAAATTTCGTGTGTCCATGTATTGTTTGTAATGGTTTGACAAAGCTCCTGGAGAGCGAAACACACAATAAATGTCTCATTAGTTGCATTTGTGTCCTTTTACTTAACATTCTGTGTTCTTGGTGGAGTGAGAGGGTTGTGAGTGAGAGTGGGTTGTGAGGAGAGGGGTTGTGGAGGAGAGGGGTTGGGAGTGAGAGGGGTTGGATTTGGAAACGGGACTTGCACAATGGCTGGGGGTGTTTGTCGGGGCTTCTTGTTTGATGGGGATGGGTTGACAAATATTTTAGGTTGGTTTTGACATGGACCTGCTGGGCATGTGGCCAGTAGGCCTGTTGCAGTGTTCCTCCTTTCATGTTCTGGGCAAAAACAAACAAAAATCAGGTATTTGGCGACTGTCCTGGGAAAACGTATCCATCCGCCTGGATGCTTCAAGATGACATCCAACTCGCATCCAGACCGCATTTATCAGCAGATACTGCATCCGCATCCGTATTTCATTGTAGCAGATATCCGCATCCGCATCCGTATTTTACTAAAGTAGATATCCGTGACCACATCCGCAAATTAGTGGCAAGACATCCGGTATACACATCCGCATACCGGATATTTAAATTTTTCTACATCCGATACATCTTTACCAGTACCCCTATCAACACTAGCCCGCCAGCACCAATAGCTTACTTAATGTCGAGATCGGGCCGGTGACAGTGGCCCTGAGCCACCATATATTAATAATCTACAAATATAAGGCAGTTTCGGGTAATCCACAGGAACGGGTAATCACAGGAACGGTAATCCACAGGAACGGTGGAATCACAGGAATGGGTAATCCACAAGAACGGGTAATCCACAAGAACGGGTAATCCACAAGAACGGGTAATCCACAAGAACGGGTAATCCACAAGAACGGGTAATCCATCCACAGGAATGGGTAATCCATCCACAGGAATGGGTAATTTAGTAGAAAAATGCTTTCAACTAACTTTTAAAAAAAAGTTTAAAAAAATTTTAAAACAAAACTCGGGTCAAAATTAAAGGGCTTTTAAACTGTGAAGCCACCAACTTTGTCAAGTGTTTGGTGTACTACATCTACGATTCAGACGTAGATGTCAGGAACTCAGGAGGATTTAGAAAAACCAAATTCCTGGTCAAAAAAACAGATGCAGTTCAATGTAGAAAAACAAAGTTTGCTGGGAGTGTCCATAACCCAACCCTTTATAAGTTAAATAACGTAGAACTTAGCCATACAGATTGGGAAGGATTTGGGGTGATGGAAGCAGCAACCTTAAACCAAGACAGCAATGCCGCACAAAAAGGGCAAATGGGTTTTGGGATTTATATAAAGGGTGTTACAACAGAAGCCCAGAGGTTATATTACAGCTTTATACATCATTAGTGGCCTCCCTAGATTACGGCTCTTTTGGCTCCATTTACAGAATGGACATAAATTGTTAAAAAACATTCAGGTGAATACAAATTAATAATAGATTAGAAATTTTCCCCTTACGAAGAAAATTGAAGACCCTTAAATTACATTCACTTGTAAGACGTAGAATGGGGGGAGACATGATCGGGATACAAGGGGAAAAGGGGTATTAAAAGGGGGATAAAAAAGGTTTGGGGGTATCTTCCAAGAGAAACCCGCAATAAGGGATTCAAGTAGATAAGTTTAGATTTAGAAAGGATATAGGGAAAATATTGGTTTGGAAAGGGAGTTGATGAGGGGAAAAGTCTGCTATAGGGTTATTGAAGCAAGGACCAGTTTTAAATTTAGTTGAAAACAGGGAAAGGGTTGGGTTTGGGGGAATTGCACACGAGTAAAAAAAATTATCAAAGCTATTTTGGGTAGCATTAAAAATTTGGTTGAACAAATATTGTTTGTGGGGTGGAATGTGGGGCCGCCCAGATGGGAACAGGCCCGCTGCAGTTTCTCCTTTCTTTGTTCTTATGTTTTTTTCCAATCCCGCGTTTAAATTCCCAAACACACTGTAATTTTTTTAATGGGTTTGGCAACATAATTTTTAAAAAAAAAAAAAAAAAAAAAAATATAATAGAAAAGGCAATTTCATAAGATAGGGGGGCATGTTCCTGTTTCCTCGTGAATATCCCCAACGTTACCATCAGCACGCTTTTTGACATCTCAGAGAAAGGAAAGCCCTAGAGACGATATTTCATTATAATTATTATTATCACCGGAAATTAAACTCCCCTGAAGAGCCATGTAATTCCTGGGGAAAAGGGGATTATCGATTTTATCCGAAAAAAAAAGAATAGTGCAAACTACTTAGATTAGGAAAAAACCCATAATTTTTTATCGAACCACACTGATGCCCGGGAGTGAAAATGGGAGGAAGGAAAAACCCTGAAAAAAACAGGGAAGGACACGGGCACTGGAAAGAGACACCATCAGTAATCCCAGACTATTCATCCTGTTATCAGGAATCAAAAACATTGCCGAACAAAGGAAGATGTTTTAAAAAGGAAACAGGATCTCTACCTTCCTTATGCCAGATCAACCAGACAATGGGGCCAGAGGGGAGCCAATAAAAAAGCTTAGTTGGATAGACAATCAACATCGGGAACCCAGCCCCATGCCGGGCTGAAAGGGGTCAAACATTTAAATTTTACTGAAACCAATCATAGGTAGATTAAGTTTCCTGGCTGTTCAGCCATGTTTTTTCTTAATGTGCCCTACATTTTTTTTAATTTTTTTTTATTGGGGCTAAGTAAATATTTTATGGGGATGTCAAAAAACTAAATAACCAAAATAATGTTTAAAGTTTAAGCTAACGTTAAGAAATTTATGATGGTTATCTCGTAAAAATTTGAACTTAGTAAAAACAAGAATAGGCAGTTTTTTGGGCCCGAAGACACGAATGCTACACTAATGACATTTTATCAGCTTTATTAAGAGCGTCAACACTTGGGCTGGGTACGCCTCCACTGGGAAAAGCCTATTACAACTTGTATTGCGTACGGCCCAAATTCCCCTTGTTTGTTAGTAATGATATTACTAGTACTTTTACATTGTGAAATATACTTTGCTTATGGGCCGATATGAGAAAAAATTTTTATTAAATAATAGAAATAAACCCAGTTATTTTCAACTAGAAGATTCTAATTAGACAGTGGATTGACTGGGACCCTCGGCTCGCATAACGAGTATCCATAAAAAAACAAAAAAGGCACAATACCGTGATTTGGGAAAATTAAAACACCCCAACCCGCAAACCGGGCGAAACGTCGTCACGCCCCCTTTCCTTTTTTATGTTGGGGTTTTGTGTGAACAGAAACCGTTATTTAGCCGGTCGGGGAGAAACGTAAGGCATGTTCCCTTACACCTGTTGTCCCCGAACTAGTAAGGGGGACCTGGGTGGTAGGTTGGCTGTGGGGGCATCCGGGGGGGGTAGTATACCTCAGATAGGGCTGGGCTTCAAAAAGTCTGTAAAACTGATGTGTAAAAAAAATTATTTTTATTTCTGTCGGTCCAAGGTAATAGGCCCTTTTTTTCCCCCACCGAGTCGATGGTGGCGGGGCTGGAGAAAAAAAGGGTTTTATGGGCCTCAACGCAAATTGGCT